>JAGDQP010006260.1:17106-41938 GCA_022664845.1 Lepisma saccharinum | reverse complement strand
TATATATATATAAGTGTGTGTGTGTGTGTGTGTGTGTGTGTGTGTGTGTGTGTGTGTGTGTGTGTGTGTGTATAGAAGAATCAAAACAAAATACGGAACTGAGGAAATGTAATTTTACTGATAAGTAAATATTTATCATATTACACTAGAAATTAACTAATAATGCGTGTTTGGCTTCTGTTTTAATAGCTTACTCATGCAATTGTAATAGCAAACAACTTAAAACAAATAATGTTATATCTTGATATGGCCATTAGTGCGCAGGGCGCTACTTCTATAATTTTTCTTAAGTGTTTGTATTTATATTTCGTTTCCAATGCGCTTTCAAGCGATATCACTCTGCATAGTCTCATATACTTGAGGCAGGTGGGAGAAGAGAAAAATAGTTTCGAAAAGTTATGGGTAATAGGAAAAATAAGTGAAAAGGATATTAAAACTTAAAGTGCCATTGAAACTTCCAAATATATTTTTTTTTCTTTTTTTTCTATCTTTGTCTTAAGTAAATGCATAATTAAGAAATACTTTTCCTTTGAAAGACGTCGGATATGCAATATACATATTTAGTGTTTAGGAATTCAATAGGGATTTCATTGAACGTACGTAACAAATTATATCAGTTAATGTTTGTTTAAAGGGAATACAAGCGCACAAAAGCAAAATAATATTCGTGAAAGTTTTCCCTAAGATAAAGCTTAAGCGATCAACGTTTGATTCAAATGCTTTTACAGCTCTTATCTTTAACATTCTTTAATGCCTAGAGTTCTTTTAAAACCCTTCCCTTGATTGAGTTCTTGTGAAAAGGCAATATTTTCCTGTTGTTTTTTTTTTTCAAAGTGATTTTATGCCTCTTTTTTTCTTTCTCGTTATTCTCACCTTCCTCCATATATCCTAACATTCAGTAGCCTCATTTCCAAAGGTTGCATCTAAGCTTTTAGCGTAGCTCCTCCTTCGAGACCAAAACTCTCCTTTATTGTCTCCCAACAGAGAGCAAAGAGAGCCGCCCCAAGGGACGCTGTGGGCAAACCTACTCCACAGCTAACATTGATGATAGGTTTCGTGAGAAATCCTTGTTTCTTGGAGAACACACAGCATTGAACAAGGTACATGCGACGAAACCAGATATTCTTTACCATTACTTCAGATGCTTTCTTCTAGTATCTTTGCACTTTAAGCATCCACAATCATTATGTTCACTTTTAATTAAATGCTAAACCAGTTTTACTCTAATTCTCACAGAGAATAATTTAAGAAACTTCAAATCCTGACTTCTTGTAAATTATACATTTTTTAAAAAAATATTAATTATCTGAAAAATATGACTGGGGAAGGATATAATTTGTTTGAGGAAAAGCGTGTATTATCCAGTCGACCAGAATGGTTCATAACTTTGATATTTTATTCATTGGTTGACTAATCATGTAATCTATAATTGACTTATTTTATACGCTTGTAACATTTGCACGATTTTAAGCTGGAAAGCTGTTCACGTTAGTCGTTGAACTCCTAAAAAATATCTCTGCTGATTTTCGGAAAAAATCATATCACAGTTAACAAATGTTCTTGATTGTGTAACAATGTTTCCTGACATGTAATATGGAAATATCATAATGGAAAAGGTATAAAAACAACCCAGAAATACTACTAAAATGCATTTGTATATTATTAATTCATGCTATAACGGCTACATTAGTGCCTGTAAAGGTTTCCAAAGTATGGTTTATCCCATTTAAAAGAAAATAGTTACTGCCTACGCTAAATTTGTAATAAACTAACAAACTTACTTCATGTAAAATTATTAAAACGCTGAAGAACTTCATTTGTTATATAGGAAAATGATGGCAACATTACGGAATTTTGCAAGGACTAAAGTATTGTTGCTTCAAAATAGACTTGACAGATTTCTCTTTGAAAGATACCGATACTCTAATTGTCAAGAAAATAGCACGTCATTTGTGGCTATTAAATGTGGTCACCACTGCAACTGACGGAGAGTTTTATTTAGCATCTGATAAAAAATACTTATTTTTGTTATGATTCAGATGAACTCTATTGCTGTTAACAGTATCTACTTAAGAATTGTAAACTTTTAATAACTATATTTTTCTGTGAAAAAAAGGAACAAAGCTACAAAAAAAGTTGAGTTTCTCCGTTCTACTTTGGTTATTTGTTGGTTTGCTCTTGAATACGTTACACTGATTCGTGCGTTTGTGTTATTTGGAATTAACGTGTATCTTTCTGTCACGTACTGTTTCTGAGGAAATTGTATACAAACATTTACTTAATAGTGGCCGTTGTTGGTTACAGCACTGGAAGTCAATTAATTAGTTAATTTTCAATATTCAACAAGAAAGTTTCCCAAAACATTTTCTCACGAAAATTTTAGAAAATGGCATTTTTTTCTTACGTTGAATGGTGCAACAAAGCAAACAGGAATACTTCAGGTGTGTTGATCAAACTTTTTGATGGAACAGAGAATTTGCTAACTATAAAAATGATTTAAACGTGGTAAATAACATCAAGTGGTTGGTTGTAATACAAACGCGGCTTTATCCAGCCCCGTTGAGTTTTTGACAGGAATATTGGATAATATCATCGAAGATTAAAGTGGTCTCCATGACATAAAGGACATGAAAAACAAGTTTCAGGGTACAAGGAATACTCTATGTTGAAAGACGATAGACGAAAAAAGGGTACGTGAGGAGACAGAGTGGAAAACTTCACGTATGGCGAAAAAGTTATTTCAGAGTAACTATTTTGATTCATAAAACTTAATTTAGTGATCATAAAAATAGAGGCGTGTATTACAGGAAGAATTCACAGGATTTATGTGGATTATATTTTTATTATACAAAATAAAGCACGTTCTTTATGGAGAAAAGCACTGAAATGTTGAGACATTCAGGAATTATTTCATTTCTTGGACTAGTAGAAGATCTGATGTTACGAATGCAAGGATCACAAAGTTAAAGTAATATTATGAGAGAAAAATCACCTACGAGGAGAGCGATATTTTTTGAACATAGAACGGAGAATAATTTCAAATCTATTATGATGTCCTCTCTTATATAATATTTCCAATATCAAGAACAAATGTTTGATAAAATTGTAAACAGAATGGTTTGAAATATATATATTCTAGAATATTTTCCACCAATAATTTCAAGAACAGCCATAATCTGTTAAGACAGTTTCCTATTTTTATTGAAATACATTTTATTTCTTCATAGAGAAACAAGAATTATCTTATTTAAAATAAACAAGGCAATGCAACAACTGAAAATTCGAAACTTTCTTTAATGTATAGTAACTGTTTATAACAAAGAGAAAGCCTGGAGTGGAAAGCAGAAGACCAAAATGGACGTCACGTGCATGTTCTCTCGCTAGAGGGTTGTGAATTTTTTAGGCAGTAGATGGAGATCATTCTGTAACCACGATCGCTGACTCCTCCCGCAACTGAATATTTAATGAAATAAAGTGAGGATGTCGAACAGGCATGGAGAGAAAACTGTAATGGATATGGAAGGTGAAGAGAATGACATTTTGCTGTATATATTGGTTCGCTTTTAGTTATAAAGATAAAACTTCAAAAGCATTTTAATACTTCAAACTTCACTTTTGCTTCGAAATGTCGTGGTAGTAAATAAATTTTAAATAATTTCTATTAAAGGAGTATCAGTATCGTGTTTGATGAGATCTGCTATCTATCGCTTTCTATAGTATGTGAGTTTCATAGAAATTTATAGTACATAGAAAAGTTATTTAAACTATCACTTGTTATACTTTTTTATGATATTTCAGATTACAGTGTATTACACTAAATAATTTTTGGAAATAGGTTAACACTTTTGTCATGGATCCCTTAAACAGTTTACTCGTGAAAACAAATAACGTGTGTTTGTATATTCCACTTTCATTATTTGATCATTTAGTTGTATGTCCTTTTAGTTCTACCTAGCAATTATTTGAAATGTGATGTGTTTGGAGACAAATGCAAGTTCTCGAACGTACATTATTTCATGAATTTTATTAAATGTGCAATTTTGGGTTGAGCCTCCACTTAATTCCTTGCATCAATACATTATAGATGATATATATTTTATACATACTGACTAAAATTGCAGTTTGATATGTAACAATTGAGTATGTACATGCTGCATATTACAGTTAGCAAGTGCAGCTAAATGTAAGTTTTACTTTTTTTAAACCTTATAATTCTGTTAAGTACTTCTAATCCTAGCAGCATAGAATATCAGGCCAATATCAGTCCAATACTGGGATAGTAATAGCCAATATCGATTAAGGTTGGCCCAGTATTGGGCCTATATTCTGTTCTGCTAGGGAATCAACATAGCACGAATGACACGGCGATGACATAAATCAGTAATTCATAAATCAGTCTACACTTCCAAGATAAGAACTCATAATTGTCTTGGTGAGCTCTTTATACATATCCTTCATAAGATATATATCCTTCGAGCTCTTTTATATTTTATGGATTGCAATGACCTTCAGTTTTTCATTTTTATCATCTTCACCGTTGAAAAGGATGCCTCTGCATTGGCTACAGCCACACTACCGTAAAATATACGAAACATATTGAACACACACCTGAATATATTATCAAAAGTGAGGTATCTTGATCTACATCTTTAATGGAACTCATGCCTGTACTCAATATTTCATTCTATGTTGATGAATGGAAAACAAACCTTAATCTTCAGGTAAAGCAAATATGAACAGTACTAAACACGTATTTCCAAACGCAATTGCGAATAATATTGTTTTCAGCTTTTTTTAATTTAAAACACTAAGGCGCAAGCAAAAAACAGGTTAGTATCGGGCAACGCATGTTTCTATTCAGTCCAAACACTTCTAACATCGTGATTAATATCAAGGAAATTATACAGAACGGTTATTCTGCCGGTAATACTTTATGGTTTCGAAAGTTGGAGTACGACCCTAGCAGATGAATATAAATTATGTGTATTTGAAAATAAGGTTTTGAGGAAGATATACGGGCCGAAACGGCACGAGATGACTGGAGAGCGGAGGAGACTGCATAATGAAGAACTAAACAGACTGTACCACCAGATGTTGTAAAAATAATGAAATAGCGACAACTAAGTTGGGCAGGCCATGTAGCTCCGATAGGGGAAAACGAAGATTATATTATATCCTGGTTGGAAGGCCGGATGGAAGGACCCATCTCAGTGAAGAAACTGCGCCCCAACCCCGACGGTCCAAGTTTTGCCGCCATCGGCCCGGTGTCGCGGATGTGACAGTCAGGAAAAAGTCGCATTTAAAGGCGGTCCACCGGCGGCCCGACGCCAAATGGGCGCGTTAGACAAAAAATCATGTTGTCAAAGTGGACTAAAGAACGAAGCCAGCAGTAATGTAACTAGCTTAAACTAATCCTTGTAGTGTACCAATCACAACAGTATATTTTGTGAAAATGTTTGGCAAAAGTTTGCCTCCCTTGTCCCGATAATTGGGTTGGAATTTGGTCGGGACTGAGAGAAATGCCGACCATGTCCTAACAAGACGGGAATATGACGGCAAGAATAGTCGAGAAGAAGGCGGGCCACCAACTATCTGAGACAGTCAGTAGAAAACAATTGCAATTAAAATCAGTGATAGTCACGGTAAATCTACACTAGTCATAAAGTTGTTCATTATAGAGAATAAAAAATCAATTGCAAATGTCAGTTAGGATCGTGGGCTTCACTTGGCACGCTTTTTTAACACAACTCTACACCGACGGTTGAAATGTGGGCGGCAGCATTTGTATGGGCCGAATTCTGGCCGAGGGCTGTAACTTTCTAATATTAAAATATACTCATTACATTAAAACATATTTATCTCTTAATTTCATTCGTCTTTTGACAAAAATCTGTAGTGAAAAATATCACAAAATACAAAGCAAGCAAATACAATGAAATTAACTACATTTTTCATGTTCTCGTTTGCATGTTGAAAACATTGAATTTTAAACTATTGCCTATTTCAATTTCGTTAATAGGGCGTTAATCTATGACACAGATTTCGCTTTATGTGTGTTTCCTAAGGCGACATATTACACTTATTGAGAAATACAAATTTAATAGTGCACCGATGATCAAGGTGTTAAAGAAGAAAAACTGCACATAAGAAAAAAGGAAAGTATTCTTTATTTTTATTTGTATACGTATGATGGTGAAAAACGCGTAGCAACTTCATTCTAGACTGCCTGTTAATACATATACCGTAAAAGAGCAGCAAACTCACAACGTGGATCCATGGATGAGAGGATAAGACAACGAGCTACCAACGAGAAGTGCAGAACGTTCCTTGTTCAAACCCCACAGCAGCCACTGGGATTATTTACTGTTGGAAAATTAACACCGTAAATCATGATGAGAGCAACGGATAAAATTAAACTAACTGTGTGTATACCAATAGATAGCATTCGGCCAAATAAACCCGTTTCTTATAGTCATATGCGAGCGGTCTTAGCTGTGTCGACGGCGGCAAATGCCTAGTGTCCGACTGTGACTGTCGGGAAATGGTCGTGGTTTGGGCGGGAAATGGTCGGCGCCGGCTGGAAGGTTTTTGCTGCCTTTGGGGGTCGGTCTGACGATCGGGAACCGAGTGCGGCCCGACCCTGACTGGCGTCGGCCCAGCGGATGGCCGACCCGGTTTTCTCCATTGGGCATTTGGAAGACCGAGACGTCGTTGGGAGGACAATATTTGAAGAGATCTTCGAGAAGTAGGTGCTCGTGTTGAAACCTGGCTTGATATTGCCCAGGATAGAATCCAATGGCGAACGTTTGTTACTGCGGTGATGAACTTGCGAGTGCCATAAGTCATAGAATAGAGTTAGTCAGTTAGTTAGGGCGCAAGCAAAGTTTCCCAGTCCAGGCTTTGATCCGTCTGTGGTCTAATCAAAGAAGATCTTTGAGAATTACATGATCAGACGACGTAAATGTAGGCCCACTGTATAGTCTGACAGGTCTGTGCAGTCTCTTTAAAATCCATATTCAAAGTGCGACTTAATGGATTTGTAGGAAACGTGACTTGTCCGGCTACCCCTGCCTAGCTGCGGCTTTGAGAGCAAATAAGCTCATCTTCATATTAAACGATATTAGGAAACAGGTTACTTTACGGAGAACAATAGTAGAGCGGTTTTGGCCTAACTGGAGAAATCATTCTACATTGATGATTCCACAATGATTACGGGTCATAGCACCGCTCAGATAAATGACAATGGAGAGAGTAAAGCTAATTTCAATATACCTAATAAATCTTTAAGTCACCAGGATACCACTTCTCATTTAACAGTGAAGTTTGATCAGACTATGAATGCAATCGATGGATTACAAATATCAATGGCTTAGCTTAACCAAGATGATAACTACTCCAACTAAACAGTCAAATAGGTGTATTTGAAAGTCAAATAGGTGTATTTGAACATGGTACATAAATAAGAATAACAATTTTGAAAGATCATTAAACACAAGCATTAGTTCTCACATTAATGTTAGTCAAGCTAGTTGCAATTAAAAATGAAAAATCTGTAAGTACAATGTAAAGGTTTTTTATGGATTCCATGACACAAACACGGAGAAACATACCCAATTTCTATTAGAAAGATATCTGCTACTAGAAACACCCAAAAGGAAGAAATAATCAGCACCAAATATAGTGTATCATAGAAGGGAAAAACAAATTAGATAAAATAGAGAAAAGACATATTGGAAAAGCAAGGTAAATTAGTCACGTTAAGCTTAGCTACGTCCTGAGCCAAATATAACAAATGGTCTTAAACAAATTCAATTCAACTAAGCAGTTTCACATATTTGAAAGGTTCAGAATGCGTACCACAAGTCATGACAATAAATTATATTAAATTAGGGCCTGCTTGAAATTAAACCAAAGCGAAGAGGGCAGGAAAGTAACGTGGCTAAATAACAGGAGATAGAAGATATAAAAATTAAAAGAAGACAAGTCAAATAAAAGGAGAAGATGCTTGAGCCTATATCAGATATATGGAAAATGATTCGGAAGACCTGCCGTGTGTAGTGGTAAATGGTAGCCGATGTGTTGATGCAAGAATTCAGATGCTTAATTTGTTTTGAGCAAAACATAATATTAAATGACTTTATTAAAATAGGTATTCGAAATGTTGAAACTGTCAACATATTGAACCGGCTTTGAATTCGTGAAGAAACTAACTGTTTAAAACTGGAACAGCCAGATATCTGCAGTGACTTTTATTAGTTTTAAAAGAGGTTTTGAAACAGAATCTGCCTAGCCTTCGTAGCTCAGTGGTAGACCGTTGGTGTCGTGGGATCGATCCCAGCGATCGACCATCCTTACTGAAGTTTTCAAGAGTATTTCCTCAGTCACACCACGCAAATGCACTTTCAACATAGGCCCTGGCCGACACCTTTCCGAATCCTTTTCCCTCCCCTATCCCGACCTAGGCCTCAGATATCTAAAGGCCATGAATAAAAATCATTTCAATTTAAACAGATTCTAGGTAAGGCCTATTCACTGGTGGAAAATATTATAATTGAATACATATTTAGAAATGTATTGGGAATTTGTATAATTTGTATTATTATCCAAATTATTGACATATTTTTGTGAGCATTTCCACATAAATGTCTACCTTGTTGAAGAAAAGCCTGTATTAGCAAATTACAAACTACAGTATTGGACAAATTATTGGACTTATTAGTTAAAAAATGAAACAAATATTACTTCAACAGTAAGCTCATTTATTAATAGAAACGTATCAAATGTAACTCTTTTTTGTTCAAATATGACTACCTTTGACCTCGAGAAGGTCAAAAAGTATCGAGGCATCGATCTGATATGTTTCTAGATTAAGACATTCAGGGTCACCTCTAGGTATCCGTTCAATTAACTGGATTTTGGTGGTACAGAGCGTTTCATATGTTTTGTTCTTCAGATAATTCCAAGTGTTCTCAATGTGATTCAAATATCAAATATTTCCAGACCATGTGAGTAATTCTATTCCCCTTTCGTCAAACAACAATCTTACAAACAAAAGAGAGAAAATTGCAAAAAGAAAATACAAGACAATTATATTGAAGCAAATATTACGTTTCAACATATATAGAGCTTTTAGAGTTTTGGGACACACAAATTGAGATAGATCGCTTTCAAAATTATATTTTAATCCTAATATGTTTTCATTGAGTCCAATAATGCCCATATTGTGTATGCAATTTGCAACCTAACCCTTGCAGTTTTTTCACGACTTGGTTAAGTTTTTAGAATTTGCAACAACTTCAGTGATAATAATCAATTCATTTACATGAAGAATTTTACCACAAACAGTGTATTTTAGGCAATTGTTCTTGATTTTACAGAGGACTTCATCATTCAGATTTTGCTTAAAATTACTTGGCATAATTCTAAACGGTTGTTTTAACATTCTCAGTTGAAGTACTGAAGAAACTGAAGGAACTTAGATGTTTCGCCAATTTTAAAATAAACCCTTTCAAATAGAGTAGTCCGGAACATTTTACTTATAAACTTTTTTCCCGCATAACAATTGCAATTTTTTTGGCATCTATCTTCCAGTTGGGACTCAAACCGTGACCTTGGGGACACTGGATGACGACCCATACCACACGACACCCATCGCCGGGAAAATTGAACAGGTATTGAGGTAGTGAACAGAAGTTTTGGAAGCAGAGCTTAGGTGCGGATACAACTGAAAAAATGGTAGTGGTAAATATTCATGAAGTGAATGACTTAAGATCACTAACGCGAGTGAAGTGATATCTGGAAATATTTGCAGTATCCAGCTTGGCTTAAGCTGAAATATATTTAACTTAACCACATATTCTACTTATCCGTAAACAACATGTACCAGCCGTAAATAAAATATAACGCCATTCATCTTCATTGGATTCTTGTTTACATAAATTAGCAAAAAATTATTCTGTGAAACGTATAATTGAAGTTTATTTAATAAAAACATTTTAGTTCCATTTCGTGTATATCTTACACAGTGCAAACATTTCTCACAAATCATTCCAAAACTTCAAATACTTAAGTTTTGGAATAAAAATAAAAATAAAATACTTAGAATGACACGCAAGAAGCATCCTTTTTAATTCGAGTCAGCAGTGTCCACGTCCAGATTGAATAAACAATGCCAGAAAAGACAAATTTAAGTAGTAAGTTCCTTTTAAACAAACAAAATCAAATGAGTTTAACAAATTTATTTTTAAAGAAATACAATCTCCAAATTGAATTATATTCAGATCAATTGTCTAAACACACGCGAAAAAATATTCAAATGTATACATTCTGAATTTACTTCCAAGTTTGTTCAAAAATCAATAACAGGACATTTCCAACAATCTATTTGAAATTTATCCATGATCAATGAAGTTATTATTACTTCCAAAGAAATTACGATTACAATTAATTTAATTGAATGAACACTTAATTAGCACCAAAATAAATTTATTTAAATTTAGGTATTTGGGACCTTTTTATTTATATATGAGAGATAAATGAAAATACGAGCAAAATCGAACTTCAAGAACAAAGTTTTGAACTGAGAGAAAATCTTGTTGCGAACCCAAGAAACTAACGATTCAACCCGTATCTTACACGACGAACAATACTTCCCAAGAAATGAAGTCGAATTCAAGAACTTATACACCAGTCATTCAAATGACTACAAAATTAGAAAATTTCGACTTATAGTTCAGTTTCAGGAAAGACAGTAAACAGAAATAAAAGGATACAATAAATCCACAACAGCCTTCTCGCCTCACAGACAAGAGTCCTTGATCCAAATGCAGAAAATCGTTCCAAATATTGGGTATAACTCGACCAACTTTATGATTTCAACAAAGGTGAATAAGAGTGAACAACTAACTCCCTGAACTTATGACTCAACTCAATCCTTTGCATACATGAGATCACAATCTAGACCACCTCTACTTAGCCACGCCTACGTAAACCATAACCATAATTCCGATCATTTTATACGATATCTACTAAGAAATGTTTTTCGCAAAACTATGAATTTGATTTTTATCGAATTACTTAACTCAAAAACAAGTTTGCGATTCGATTTAACGCTTGTTACACTATATTTACGAATTATAAGGTTTAATTCGAATTTTGTCAAAATTCGAGTTTATCCAATTAATTACTGATCAAATCACAAAGAATGAATTCCGTTACTTATAATGACTGTATTTAACTTTAAAGAAGTCCCTAACTTTATTTAATATCCTCTGAACACAACGTTAATTCCACGAATTCACTTTACTACAATTCTCTATTCGCCTTTAACTCTTATTTGATTAAGTTATATGACCTAACGACTCATTAGTCTAACCCACAGTTAGGTTGAAAACACAAACTTTAATCCTGAAAGTTTTGTTTTAAAGAATTATCCAGAATAAACACTTATTTAACAACTATTTTCCTACTAAATTATAAAAACCGGATTTAACCAGATGCCTTTACTTTGCCTACCAGAAAAGATTTAAAACATGAACTCTTACTCTTTCGAAACATTTAAATTACATTTAAATAATTTCAAGTTTTCTCAAACGTTTACTTATTTAATTCGATCAATCAAGAATCAAGATTTATTTGAAGTATTTTTACTTTTACTTTATTTCTGCTTACGTTTCTCTGTACCAAATTATTCTTACATTTTCACAAACTTACGTGTTTTAACCAGACAAGAACACTTCGGTAAATCAAGTTGCAAGATTTTACACAAATTCGCTTAATTGATTTAGTTTAGTGACGAAGAAACCAATGGAAACAACTCCGCAATAATAGTACATTAGGTATGTTTGTAACCTCATTTAACGCGTTCGACCATGAATTCCACCTGCCAGTAACTCTCACCACGAGACACGAATGATGTTGCGTCAATCGACAGAACTTCCCAAAGCCACATTGCGATGTGAAACAATCTTCCGAAGGAATAACTACCCGTAGGAACATATATCACACAAACATGGCACTCCATGAAATGTCATCCTCACCAAACCTCGGAACAATACAAAAACGAAACTCGATCAATGTTTTAACTCCAGAAATTTATCTCTCATAAATTTTGAAATATTTTTCTCCCAAATCTAGTTACATCTTTTCTTTTCATTTCTCTTTTTATTTCGAACGAAATAAACTGCTACAAACCTTTCTAAAATAATAATTAATTTCAGAAAGAAGGTAATTGATGTCTGAAGGACCATTACATCAGGCTGAAACGCTGCTTCTCATTTTCGGTTTCGGTTTCTATGCTTTCTTTTGGTTTTCGTACTACAAACAAAGCAAAATAAGTAAAACAAAAAAAATACTCAAAATGATGAGAAATATTAACACCATTAGAGATAAGAGAGGGCACATTGCCCATTTTTATTATTTTAAGTTGTTATTAATGTCCTTATTGTCTTTCAGATAGCTATTTACAAGAGAACGGTGTACCTCAAGAGAGTGTGTTGAGCGTCACACTGTTCGTTGTTTCGGTAAACAGGGTTAGGATATTTATTTGCCCTTCTGTTGAAAGGCTTCTATATGTTTATGACTTCACAGTCGTCTGTAAGTCCAGAAATATTAATCTTTCAACTCGACAGTTCCAGCTGACTCTACATCCATCTCCTTGATTGGTAACACAAGAATGGTTTCTGCTTTGATTACCAAAAGCATGTGAGCATGCCTGTTGTGAGCACAATTGATATATGGATTCTAATTTGTTTCTTGGCAGCAGGCGGCTGCAGTTTGTAGGTGAGGTACGTTACCTGCTCTAACATTTGATAGCAAGTTAAATTGGCCAAGTTACAGGCAACATCTTGAAATATCTTGTTTGAAAGCCCTTTCTTAATTGTTTCAATTCATGTCACTTGTACTACACTTAAAACAAAAATATTCATACGAACGTAACAAACTTATCTATACAGGATGGTGCATTTAAAAGTTGTCATCCCCTTTATCTCGTAATAGAGTGGTTTGTTTGAAAAATCCCGAAACACGTCAGCTTTTGTTTCGAGGGGTACGAAGTATTCTGACAATTTTAAGTGTGCTGCTCCATCTTCCGCGGTCTAGTGGCAACGGCTTCAATTTTCTTAAATGGCAACATGGATCGAGTAGCACATCGTTTGACAGCTACTTCAGTTCTAATTACAAAAATAGTTTTCTTTTTGAATTTGACTGAATACTTTGGGAGAAATAGCGTTGTAAACTTTTACTTATTATACCATCCATTCATGTAATATTTTACCCTATTTAACCTTATAAATATCCTCAACAACTCATCAAACAGTAGACAAGGACTGCTGGAAATATTATTGACATAAATTCGAACATATTGAACTATCCTGCGCGGTCTAGTGGCAAACATTCAATTTTCTTAAATGGCAAAATGGGTGGCACATCATTTGATAGTTACGTTCATTCTGTTTACGAAAAAGTTGTATTTGTTTTTAGTTTTGCGGAATACTCCTGAAGAATTTGCGTTTCAGACTGTTTATTAAGTATACATCCGAAAATCTCAAAAGAAGAAATATTTTATCCTATTAAACATTGTGAGTACAATAAACTACCCATTATACCGTTGAAGCGACTGCATTTAGCCACGTTGTGATCAACGTGAAGTGTGTTGCCCAATTTCCTGATGTCTAGTGGCAAAATCTTCAAATTACACTAGACTGCGGAGGATGGTTAAATATATTCGAATTTATCTCAATAATATTCCCAGCAGTCCGCGTCTATTGTTTGATGAGTTGTTGAAGGTATTTATAAGGTTAAATAGGTTAAAATATTACATGTATGGATGGTATAATAAGTAAAAGTTTACAACGCTATTTATCCAAATTATTCATTCAAATTCAAAAAGAAAATTATTTTGGTAATTAGAATCGAAGTAGATACCAAACGATGTGCTATTTGACCCATGTTGCCATTTAAGAAAATTGAAGCCTATGCCACAAGACCGCGGAAGATGGAGCAGCACACTTAAAATTGTCAGAATATTTCGTCCCCCTCGAAACAAAATTGACGTGTTAAGAAGAGATTTTTTCAAACAAACAACTCTATTACGAGGTAAAGGGGGTGGCAACTTTTAAATGCACCACCCTGTATATACCGTATAAACTTAGTAAAACAGTTTTTTGCAAGTATAAAAGAAAAGCAAACAGGAATTTCTGGTTTCTTGCAACACCATGCAGATACAATACATTTCAGACATGTGAGTGAGTCCAGTATTATTATAAACGTTATTAGTTTGCTAAGTATGTATGTAAGAATTAAACATCGTGAAAAAATAACTTCGTGCAGCATAACGGTAGAACAGATGTTTGAATATTTCACAATATGTACACATCTTAAAATGTAGTGCTAAAGCTACACCATACTGCTGCACATGTCTTACCAGAAATATCTATATGGTATATACTATTTGCATTGCATTTATTTATATTAAAACAGGAATAAAATAAATGAATTTTCGCTGAAGGAAGTGATCTGAAACAATGTTAGCAGGAGTGCTGCTACCCTTGGGACAACATATCAGCTCATACTATTGTATTACTAAGCACATGCAATCATGCAATGCCTTATAAGAAAAGTGTGTGTAATTAGGGTCATAAAGAGAAACAAAAGGACTATTACCACGTAAGTCACAGTGCTGTTATCGCCCATACAAGTTATTTTATTTTACAGCTCTTAGTGAATGGGTAGAGCCAGGAAATTATCTCCTAAAAATCATTCTGCAATCGGTCCGATTTTGAACAACTAAATGACGGTTCTTCCCCAAAGATATGGTTTTCAAAGAATTTAAATACCTACAGTGACATTTCAACGGATATTGTATTATTTGTTTCTATGTCGAGAAAACAAAACACAAACGTCGATATGTAATAAATCCTGATCAAAACCAAACTTTGTACGTCAGGTGTAAATGTTTTTTTCTTGAGGGCGATTTCACGTGAAAAGAGTAGTAGAAACATTTATGTGAGCACCTTTTTACATATTCCTAGTGAAGTAAGTGGCATAATATTAGCATTGCAATGCATGAGAAAGGCACGTGGTTCGAGTCCTGGTATTCACAAGAAATATTTCTTCTTTTTCAGTATATATGCAAAGATTATGTTTCACAATGTATTTCTGACTATAAAGTTTTTTAGTACATTGTAGCCGTTTTATTTTTGCATTTTCATTCTTACTTTTCTTCTTTCATTTTATGTAAGTAACGTTTCATATATGGAACGAATCTTTCTGCTTTGTATGCTTATTAGAGCATGCATTTACTTGTTTGAACATCGAGGAGTACAAGGAATTTTCTCATAATATTTGTTTTACTATTTAATGTCAGACGTAAGGCAATTTGTGTATTTATAAACTTAGTATGTAAAAAAATATTTGCAGCATTTCAACACTGATGAAGTGAGTAGCTGCAAAGACATGACTGAAAAAGGAGCCAGAATTGAATAAAATACTACCAAAAAGTTCAGAAAGTCATATTTCGTAGACTGAGAAACTGACTGTGAGATATTTTCGTATGCTAATTCAAGAAAATACATAGACATGCTTTAACGAGAGATGGTAATATCAAGTAGTATATGTAATAGTAGAGCACGACTGAGCGTTGTTGAAGATAAAGTAGTAGTAGGATTAGGACTGTACCTTCACGTCGATGCTGCTAATCAAGCTGGCCCAGTCCCTTCTGGATGGAAGAAGATCTCTCATTGTAGCCTGACAGAGAGATTGCCTGGCAAGTAGTTCTATGGGCGAACAATTTGCGGCGAATGTCTATATTGATACTAACGAATGTGTCCGGATGTCAATACAATCAACTAAATTGCCACCAATACACTACTTCTAAATCTTAATTTGTTTGCTGACAATATAAAAATTGCAGTAGTTTAGTTATAGGTGCTATTAAACGTTCTTGAACCAATTATCACAAATGCATGCTTTAGGTTGTCTTTCTGGAAAAAGTTATACAAGAAGGATTCAACTGAATGTAACATCTGTGTCATTTAGATCTCGTCAGTGTAGCTGTCAGCACGGCGAAACGTATCAGTAGAAAGAAACCAAGGAGATAACACAGCCGTGTCTAGTAGTGCACCAATGATGTAAGAGATAATCAGATTTTTCTTACTGGGCATCAGAGTTTATGAAATCAGTGAAAGATGGATACAGTAGTTTTACGATCTTTTATACACGACTTTTAAATTGTTTCTATATTGGTTTCTAAGCTACGCTGGCTACAATTATTAATATTGTTATATCTCGCTCTTAAGAAGCATTGAAGATTTGTGTATTTTTGTCGGATTAATTTTATTGTTTGAAGCTTAATTTTTTATTTGAATTTAATTTTTAAGGTCTTTATTTAAGCAACTTTGGCTGAGGACATATGGATGAAGATGAGGTAAATTAGTGCAATGAAGAAAGTGGGATGAAAGAGGATAATCCTGATAAAACCCACACACATGGTGTTTGTCCACCACAAAACCCACATGGCATGAACAAAGATCGAACTGACGAAAAGAGGTGAGCGCTCTACAATTGAGCCACCGCGATCCCTTTGAAGTTTAATGTATTAACTTACTTAACTCAGTGCCATATGTATTACCATTTGCAGCTGAGATAATGACTTCTCAATCAACGAATAAATATCGAGTCATTATGTGTTACGCAGTGCATATTGAGAAATCATGGGCATTGCATGTGAAAGATTAACCCGGTTAATAAGAGTTTTTATGTTATTCCATAGGTACTTCGAATCTTTAGAAGAACGTAAGGTATCAGTCATCTTGAAGTTCACTTACATTTCAATGTATGAATTTTAGAGAGAAAAAGGCACCAAAAAACTTCCAGGCTTTTGCTAGCTATATCTCAGAGAAACTAAACAGACTAGACTCAGGAATAAGATTCCGTTAAGGATCATTGTTGGTTATGACCTACTTAGTGTTTCTTGTCTTAATAATCGCCGTAGTTGGACAATTTAATTTAGGAATTAAACTACATAGCTGTACAACTTTAATCAAGATAATTCAACTGGGAATATAAGACTTAAATGTATCAATTCATTCAGTCGTAATATTGAACAGCATATACTACAGAACTTGAATTCGGTTGATGCTTGTCTTTCTTATTCTATAAGAATTGAATTGTGGGAAAAAACATGAAAGCAACATTAAAAATTGTAGTCCGTAAAGTGAAAGCAAGAATAGAAGTCAATAGAAACAGACTTAAGTAGTTAAGAAAAGTCACGAAAGGAGAGAGAGACAAAGAGAAATCTGTAAAATGCAATAGCTTCTCTCGGCAAAAACAGCCAGTGGGATGATATGGTGTGGGCTTTATCGCAATTGCCTCCGAAAGTACTCGGTCGATACCACAGGCCATTCGGGGTTATCTGGGCAGCGCGCAAGCTCAGCTAGCCGAAATACTCAAAGATGGGCCAACGAGCAGCGCCACTAAGCGCCAGGGTCACACACTATATGGTAGGCGAACACATGATCCAGGTCAAGTGCTCCTCTTTCTCTGGCGACAAAAATCGGTGGCAAGGTTTTCAAAACTTTCCTTTGTTCCTTCTGATGATGTTCAAGTTATCCTCTTCCACTTGTTACTCCAAAGAGAAGGAAAGAATCTTGTATCTCTTGCAGGGAGATCAATGAGGATGTTAAAGAAAAAGGAAATAAGAGAAAGACCGCCTTTTATATTTCATCATCGTCCTTTCATAAAAACTGACGTAGATTAATATGTTGACCGTGACGTACTTGTGCGGAACAAAATTGAGAACATGTTGCGTACGCTTTTGGATTCGTTTCATAATTCTGTGCTGAATTGTGCTCAATCGATCTTTTGGGAGTTTAAATTAAGGACATCAAATTTCATATGATACGCAGCATGATAATAGGTCAGATTTAGCGATATATGGTGATATCTATGAAGTAGAAAGAAAACAATGATGGGTTCAGTTATAAAGTATCAGCTAATAAAAAATAGAAAACTTAATATATATATATATATATATATATATATATATAATTTCATATAAAATTCCATTTATTTTGGAAAACTGATAAACCTAAGTAGTACCACAGAATTTGCAAGCATTGTTGAAATTTCTCCGAGCTACGATTTTACAAAATGGAATCGATATTACTAAAGCAACTAATTAAGATTTATACTTCTTAATATAGATTAAAGTTATCCAAAACTAGCTGATATAACCGCCCGTTGGTGCAGAGTGAATAAAATATGTTGATAACTCTAACAACTGGACTGTTTTAAAAATTGATTGATGACACTGACATCTCCAGTGAACCGAGAACCTGCACGACCTGTCCCAGTACCTAAATGTTAAGTTTTAGCGGATAAGTTCAGCGATATGGAAACAACTTGAATTATTGCATATTTAAATGGGGATTGGTAGCACTGACAACTGTTTCCTCTGCGGCACCCTGGGTGCTTCTTTGACCTGTCCCAGCACCTAATGAACGCGTATGCCAAATTTGATGCATCCAATGCGGATACATTTTTAAAAGTTTTTTCTTAACATGTTGGCAACACTGAAAACACCAGTGATTCAAAATACCTCTACGACCTGCCCCAGTACTAAGGAACACGTATACAGGGAGTTCGGCCACTGATTGCAGCGAGTGAACATCGAGGCTCTGCGGAAGCGTCTAGTGCGGGAGTGTGACCCTCCGTCTGTGATACACATACACTACACAACCATACATTTACACATACATACACACATATACATTACTTCTTTCTTACATTTATACATTTTCATTCTACACAATTTCCCTCTCCCTCACTTTTCCTTCCGAACTTCTGCCCCATATCCGTCCTTACTCTACCGGATTTGACGTTTTACCCTGACTAGACCTTTTTAACTTCTTACCCGATCATGACATTTTAACAATTTTTTTTTGTTCGCTTATTCCGGGGAACAAGCTAACTCCGGTTGCGAAAAGACTTCATTTAGTACTCTTATTACTTATTCATATTCTTACTAATTCACGTATTAAACTTGTATTGACTGGAAAGAAAGGTGCATTATTTTACCGGTTCCATTTATCTCCTCGTGCCGAGGAGTCTTGAAGAAGAAGAAGAAGAACACGTATACAGTATTTCGTAGAAATTATGCAGGCATGTAGATTTGTATAAGTAACATACACATAAACTATAAATTTTATAATGACCACAAGCCTTAACGGCAAAAAAATAAATTTTAGATATTGGTGAAAAAATGTTTTCTCAGGCAGAGTTGAACCAGACAATTATTTTTATACTGTATACTGTGCTGATAAATGTTTGTTTCAAATTTAGTTTAGGCATGTCAGAAAAGCCACAACAAAAATTGTATTATTATATAAAGGTGGCAACACTCACAACTGCAGTGCTGAGGGTGGAGACCACATTAGACGTTGTTCTAGAGTAGCAGGCAATATTCGTGCCAAATTTGGTAGGGATATGTTCAATAGTGTTTGAGAGGTATAGAATATTGAGCCAAAGCTAAATTTAAAATAGATTGGCAACACTAACAACTGAGGAGATTGCGGGGTACATAGCATCACAGTCGTTTTCTAAGGAAGCGAAGAGTACTCATGTAAAATTTTGGAATAGATATGTTAAATAGTATATAGTTTGCAAGAATTGAATGTCTAAAGAATTTGGCAGCACTGTCAATTGGGTGAATTTCGTCAAATCTTTTTTAGGAATATACGATGGAAAAAGACCGTATACAAATTTTCACAGCTTATATCCACATTAATTACTAAGGTATGTTGATGATTTCGTGAGCGCGTTTATCGGTGATAGGTTGGCAACACTGACAACTTGGGTTCTTGGTGGAGGCCACAATCCCACAGTCGTTATCTACCGGTGGCGAGAAGTGTTCATATGTTCATACAAAATTTGGTGTAGATATGATGAAAGAAGTAGAACCATATCCAAGAAATCTATTTTCTAAGGTTCGCGAAACTGACAAATGGGGCTAAATTTCGTGAAATCTTATCTCAGGGAATTCAACATAATGGGGAAAGGCGGTATGCAAAATTTCACAGCTTCTATCAAGATTAATAATTCAGTTCTGTTAATGTATCGGTGAGTGAGTGAGTGAGTGATTCTGTTGGATTGGCAACAGTGAGAACTTTAGTTCTTGACAAAGCGTACAGCCACATACTCATTTTCTGAACGTACCGGATAGTATCCTATGAAACACTTTGTGTGGATATAATGAACAATTCGAAGTATTTGAAAAAACAAATATTTAAATAAGTTGGTAACACTGGCAAACTGAGGTGAGTTTCGTAAAATCGTTTTTTAGTGAAACTCTACGTGAAGGGAAAATAACATATCCAAAATTTCGCAGCTCTGCCTACATTCATTACTGAGTTTTGTTGATTATTCAGTGACTGAAAGAATCAGAGAATTGCTTTTTAAAAAAGACAAATTTGCCTCTTGGCGGAGCGTTCAACCTCACAGTCTTTTCTGATGAACCTCACAGTCGATTTTAAAAAGTTCCGAAGATTATTCATGCAAAATTTAGTGCAGATAGGATAAGCGGTGTAGAAACATTTGCAAAAACTGTATTTGTAAAATGTTGGCAACACTGACAAACTGGAAAACTTTCATAAAATCGTTTCCTAGGGGAACTCTACGTTATTGGAAAGGCCCTTATGCAAAATTTCACAGCCTATACTTATTAATTACAGAGTTCTGTTCATTAATCAGTGAGTAAATGAATTAGTAATTTGTTGGCAAGACTGACAGCTTCTGTTCTTGCCAGAGCCTTCAACCCGACAGCCAGCCATTTCCTAATGGTGCCGAAGAGTATTTATGAAAAATTTGGTGTAGATATGATGAACCACGAAAAAACATCTGCAAGTATTTTTTTTTTTTATTATTTCTAGACTTGGCAACACTTACAAAAGGGCGTGAATTTCGTAAAATACGTTCTTCGTAGAACTGTATATGATGGGGAAAGACAGTATGTTAGATTTCAGTGCTCTATCCACATTATTTACCGAGTTTAGTTGGTTGTTCCGTGAGTGAATGAATGTAATAACTTTGGTTCTTGTCAGATCATTCAACCCCACAGTCGCTTCCTTATGGTGAGGAAGACTATTCATGCAAAATTTGATGAAGATATGATAAAGAGTGTAGAAAAATTGGCAAAAACGGTATTTTTTAAATGTTGGGAACACTAACTTGCGGGGGTGAATTTCCTAAAATCTACTCTCACAAGAAAACTGTCTACGGTGGAATACGCAAATTAGAATTAAACTCCCTCAGTGCATTGATGATGTGTTCAAATGAACACTTCTGTAGTACTACGTTTCGGAGTTTCGCGGAACACGAGTTACAGGACTTCAAAAGTTCTCAAATTTTGTTCTGAACGCTTCAAGGGTGGGCAACACTTCATACATATGTGTTGAGGTCATGCATTTCCCATTCACTTTTATAAAAAAAAAAAAGATTGCACTTAAGACAATTTAAATGTTAGAATAAAGTTATTGAAGAAGTTGACGTGTTAATAAATTGCTCTGATCGCTGCCAAATGTGAATATTAATCAATATGGGGTGACCCAAATGAACCATGTATTTATATAATATTCGCCTCAGTGGAAGTTAGCGGGTAGGGTTTTAGTATATTCGAGTCGTGAAATTGATAGAAACTCTGGACATTTTCAGTCACTGTATTTGGCAGTGGAGTTCGAACCCACGTGTTTCTCCTTCCCAACCCGGAATGCTGCACTGAAATTCGTTGCTTTAACGTATTCATAACAGCGGTTGGGTGTTACTGGATCACAAAACATGAGATAGTATGTTTAAATTTATCATAGTTAAATTTCCAGGGGTTCACTGACTTACAGGGTTGAATTTCCTGAAATCTGCTCTTAGTGGAACTTCATATGATATGTCAAGACCATATGCAAAATTGCACAGCTATATTCTTATTAATTACCGAGTTCTCTTGGTTAATTGGTGAGTAAACGAGTTACTGATTTGTTGGCAATACTGACAACTTGTGATCTTGACAGGACGTTCAACTACAGAGCCGATTTCTAATGGTATCGAAGAATATTCATGCAAATTTGGTGTAAATATGATGAACAATGTAGAAGCATTTGCCAAAAAATGTATTTTTTAAATGCTGGCAACTCTGATAAACGGGGTGGATTTTGTAAAACGCATTCTCAGTGGTACTCTATATGATTTGTAAAGACAGGATGCAAAATTTCGGAACTCTATCCAGACTAGTAACCAAGTTACGTTGATTATTCCACGAGTAAATAAATATGTGATTTGTTGGCAACACTGACAACTTTGGTTCTTGGCAGACCATTGAACCCCACAGGCGTTTTCTAATTGTGCTTAAAAGTATACGTGGAGAATTTGGTACTGATATGATGAATGGTGTAGAAATATGAGGAGAAATTGTATTTTTTTAAAAGTTGGCAACACTGCTAAACGAGGGTGAGGTTAAAATTTTAGAGCGCTGTCCGTATTAGTTACTGACATCCGTTGATTATTCGGTGAGTTGGTGATTTTCAATTGCCAATTTTAAGGAGATTTCGTGCAACTTTGTCGATAGTTGTTTTTATATTATGTGAAACTGAATAAATTACATGTGAAATGTCGATTTTTTTGTGTTACTAGGTTCGACAAATTCATACATGGCTTGTTGGTGTGTTACGGAGCTTTATACTACTATTCAGAATTCAATTGATGTTTTGAGGATTAAAAGATATACTATTGCTGATATATTGTCGTGTGTTGTCTATGACTGTCGTCCATATATACTATGTGTCATCTACGATTTTTCTTCGCAGTTAGGCATATCTGTAGAAGAATAATTAGTATAAGCGAGAATCAACGTTATGCGTACTATTTCAGATCCTGGCCACTATTTTGCCTATATTGAATGTAATGTAATTCACGTAATGTTCGACGCTAGCTTAAACGTAGTGGAATTAGTTCATAAATCTGTGCCTAACAACTTACTAAAATTAATTTCCATTATCTAGTTATCAGCTAGAGAGTCCCCAGGTACAAACAACTATCAATCTTTTATTAGCGCACCCGTATACACGCGGGGAATCTATACAGTTTATCCTGTCTGTCCGTTTGTATGCCCCCCTTTAATCTCAGGAACTACAAATCAGACAAAGATGAGCGATACTCCGTTATATTCGTCGTGGTCTGAAAGGGTTGGGGAAACTATAGGTGGTAAATTCTATTAAATCGCTTAGCTTTCTATATCCTCACCCCACCCCCCTAGATTTCAGGAACTACAAATTAGACAGAGATAATTCCCAAACCTTTGGATTCCCCATCGTCTGAAAGAGTGGGGAAAACTATAACGATGACTATTTTGGGGGGGGAGGGGAGTAGTGCTTAAAGGAACATTTTATATTCGGGGGCGCTTTGATTTTATCTATAAAACTATTACTTCTTTCCAATTAGAATTTGTTTTCAATGGGGTTACATTTAAGCATTACGTTTTACTAATTTGTTTACATAAAGGAAACATAATGCGCTTGATGTCTCATGAAAGTATCTCGATTTTATAAATATTTAAATGATCTTAGTAAAATATAGAATATAATAATG
Organism: Lepisma saccharinum; assembly: GCA_022664845.1. Taxonomy (NCBI): domain Eukaryota; kingdom Metazoa; phylum Arthropoda; class Insecta; order Zygentoma; family Lepismatidae; genus Lepisma; species Lepisma saccharinum. The sequence continues at coordinate 18,310 of JAGDQP010006260.1, read as the reverse complement.
AACGAAGCGAAAAGTAATACAATTTATTCCCACTTAATGCATCCTTAACAATACATAAAATGTTCATAGATTAAAGAATTTAGCAGGGCGAATATGCAAAGAGCAAACTGTTAAAATGTGTTAAATTTAACAATTAGTTTGACTGTAACAATTACATTTAAAAGAAATATAATACTATTATGAAAGAAAAGTGTTATTTAAAATTAACTAGCAAAGGATTTTTCTAGTGGATGTAAATACAGTAATCAAAGACAAGGAATTTAAGGACACGTGAGAAACCTTATTGGTTTGCCTTAATTTGAATGGAAGCAAATGTTACAATGTTGCATGTTGATAATTGAATGCATTTAATCATACCAGCAGTTCGTACCCGAAACCCATTCTAAGCAATCACGTAAGCCACGAATCTTCCAAGAGATATGTGTAGGTACATTTCTCTATGAAGCCACGAATTCGTTCAATCAATGTGGGACTTAGAAGCAAAAGCTGCAATCTCCACTCCAGAAAATGTTACGGCAGAGCCAAAAATAATAAAATGGTAAATATAATAGTAGTATATGGGTATTTTTTCCTTTAGTTTCTACGCAGAAACTACAAAATACACAAAGAATTAGGATTTTCCCTTCATTTGCTATGATTAGACACTTTGATGCATAAAATTCCATCAAAATCTCGGTTTTGCCCAAAAATTGGGATTCCAGCTTTTGCTTCTAAGCCTCACAATTAATTTTTCTTAACTTGAAAGATAGAAATCAGATTTAAAATAGTCTAATTTCAAGTCTAATTATCACATCAAAAAAAAATAGTCTGAATTAGCAATTAACAAGCATTACACTTTGAATTTATAAAGCGCATATTCAATTATCTCGATGTAATTACCCTCAGATTAACATAAGCTGACGAGTGTAAAGAGTTTATGTACGACAAAATCTAACAATGTAAATTTCAAATGTCTAACAGAGTCTTCCTGAGATTGAAACTAAAAAATAAACGTAAATCAAAATAACCATAAACCTTGTGAGTTAGAAAATCACTGGAGATGAAAATTTCACTATTTTAACCAATTTCAAATTCCTCCCAATCAAATGGAGCAATTTTTGAAAATACTCATACTAGAAAGGTAACCATTAAAGTGATATCGGATTCTCATGGGGTCAGATTGCACGCGCTCCCCTCACCATTCGTTCACAGATGACACAGAAGC
>JAGDQP010006260.1:0-17096 GCA_022664845.1 Lepisma saccharinum | reverse complement strand
GCTGCAAATGTTTGGATGCTATGTCACCTTCTGACCATTGTAATCCATAGATGTTTGTGGATAGGTACTCATCCAATTGAAATGTTAGCGGTAAGTCTTCACTGCTAAAGGATTGCTTAAAAATCCAAGTATGTGCGGTATTAAGATCAGGATTGACAACGGCCAACTCCTTGACCATAAAGTAATAATCACCAGCTTGATCAAACACCAAAAATTGGATGATTTCCCTCATACTCATACTAATGTGTTCCTCCTATTAACATGACATTACACCTTCGGATTATAATTCGTTCCTTTCGTTAAGCAACCATCTGGAAGGACAAAGGTTCCAAACAATCGAAGAGGTGACACACGCACTGGACGATTTCTTTAGTTTACGTTCCGCTGAGTTCTACCATCTCAGCGTTGGGGAGTTCTATCATAGTGGTTCGCCTCAGTGTTGGTCATACGACATTACTGCGGATGGGGACTATTTCTGTATTTGCCAGGTACATCTTATTTCATGTTATTGTATATCTCTTTGTAGTGTCAAATTCCGACAGAATTTACTGACTGCCTCATACAAAGTCACAAGCCATCTATATAAACAAAACACCCATACCCCTTGTCTATCCCATTGGCAGATGCCAAGATACGGAAAATTAATGCAATTTTATTATTGTGAGTGTATGTTAATTTTTAATTGGCGGATTTTTCGCTGTCAACGTACTTGACAAGAGGTGGCCAACTTTTTATTTAGACGGTGTGTCGTCATGTAGGTCTAATATAAGTGTTTTAAAAAAGTTTATTTCAGTTAGAAATAATCTGGGGTTAGTTAAAATAGTGGTGGAAGTTTGATCACCCATGGCTTTGTAGCTAACAACGTTTATGACTATTTTCAGTTTCAGTATGAAGAAGGCTCTGCTAGAGAGATAAAATAATAAGAGATCTTAGTTTCTTTTTGCGTTAAATGTTTAGCCTTATTAGATAATTTTATTAAATAATAAATTATCTGAAACCAATGGCTACTTACTAGATACCCGGGTAACGCTGCTAATTTTAAAGTTTACTTCGTAAAGATTAAAAAACTACATCAGCACCAAACACATATATTGAAATGATACTCTTAAATTTTACTAAAATACAATTTCATTATAGTCATTTACTGTAACTTTCAGGGTAACCATTTGAAATATTTCGTGTTGAATCTACATTCTGATCTGAGGTAGATATCACTTGGCAGTAGTAAACAGATCTAATATTTCAATGCTATCGATAATCGCAATATTACTTAATGACTCTTTTAACATCTTGGAAGATAAAATTTATTCAAATCAGAACGTATACAGTAATTTTGAGAATATTTCTTAAGATCACTTCCTTTTCAAAACTATACTTGTTTATACACTAATTATCTGCTAACTACATGTTAGTATGTGCAAATTGCTTTGGGGCGAAATTATTCAATGAAATTACTTTGGAACGTAAGGTACATACAAAATTAGTAAAAGTTCATTATTTATGAAGGGAATAAATACTTCTCAAACATGAGTTGCTAAAATCTATATTAAATTCCAGATATTAATAACTTTTGTTAAGGTATTCGTTTCGCAGGAAATTAATTTTACCGGCAGAAACATGTAATGACAGAATAGCACGGAAATATAATGCGAAATTCATAAGAAGAAGCTCTCCATTTCTATTTCGCATCCATAGGAACGGTGGATGGAACAAAATTAGCATTAACAATGTTCTCTGCTACATTGTAAAGGTAAAAGCATAGTATATGTAAATATGAGAGGAGATTAAGGAACTAATCTCCTGCATGCAAGGAAACGGAAATCGCCTGCTAAAGATATTCACAAGTGCCTACTTAACAAAGATCTAGAGCAATGAATTTTGAAAACTCTAGGGAAGTTACACGGAATTTAAACATACAAAAACAGAAATACAGACAAAGAAGGGAAATAAATAAAATATGACATTTAGCACGTATGTACATTTGAAAGTGCTCATTTTGATTTACTATGTTTTAGTTAATATAGGAGTAGCGATATCTGACAAACATACAAAATATCTTTTCGTGATTTGCAGCCCTGTAAATTCTGATTAATACAGTTCAAATTTAACTAAAAAATTATAACTCACAAAAGACTTTTCGCACAATGTTTCCATTAGCTGAAAGTACGTATATGAACATTCTTGTCTGCAGAGTGTGTAATAGTTTGATACATGTGCAAAGTGGACGAAAGAACATTGCAGAAAACAGAACGAAGACACAACGTTGCATTCATTTGTTACAACATTGCAGGTTCCTACGTCATAGTTAGTTGTGAAACTAGTGCCATATAGACTCGTAATCTCCATCGCTGTCATAAAGCGTAAAAAGAAAATAATTGCTTCTTTTTGTACTTCTTTAAATTAAACGTATATTCTATCAACGTATTACGGTAGAACACTTGAAGAAGGTAGATTAAACAATGGAGCGTTGTTAAACGAATAGCGTAATACGGATACATTTTGGACATCCGATGTCCTCAATACTCTATGGTCACATTCACTTTACATTAGTCAACTGGAAACTTTACTCAAATCAGGTAACATTTGAAGGGTTGCGTGTAACAGTAGTCCAACCTTCTCCGATAGTCATCCTTCCGCTATTATTAACATTTATATACAAGACGATTGTAAAATTAGTACCTAATTTTTCACTGTCTATTTCTTGCCTTATAATTCCTCAGACATCTGGCCTGAGAGCAGCAGTGATCTAACTCTCTCCATCCAATCAGCTTTAGTTTTGATGTCAAGTTGCAAACAAACAAGATACTAGAAAGTTGACGAAAATGGGAAAGGATGAATGCCTGTAAGACCAGTATTTGGTGGCACAAATTCCTGAAAATGATTTTTTGCCAGTATATTTCTTTTTGTGCCAAAATGTAACCAAGAAACTGTACATTTCTGATTTTATATGTTTTTAAATGAACAAAACCCCGGTAAAATCACACAGTTTTTGGTGTTAATTTTGAAACGAGATTGAAAGGTAGGTCCAGCCTACTTTTCACACAAACCTAGAAAACGAAGCACAAAGTAAACAAATCAAGATTTTTGAAGAGATTTTCTAAAGGATCAATGGGGAAGTTATATCAATACATTTATTGAACCTAAATTCTGACTATGACGCATTTACAAAATTCTCCCACGCGACATTTTCTAATAACGAATCTTTATACTTCCTAGAGTAGCACCACATGATATAGTATTTCGAACGAGACGCCGTAGTTCAGTTGATACAGTGTTGGCTTCCCTTTGGGAGGTCCTGGATTCGATACCAGCGACCGACAACACTGGCTGGGGTTTTATCATTAGGTTTCTCAGTCACACCAGACAAAGAACAGGATGATACCTTCAACGTAAGCCCTCGCCTATTCTTTCCCGCGTCTTTTCCTCTGCTCTATACCAGCCTAAGCCATAGATACCTGAAGGCCATAAATAAAATGCAATTCAATTCAGTATAGTATTTCTTTGGTTTTAGTGAAAATCCAAAAGCTCTCGTTATAGTTTAAAATTTTGCATAGTAAGAAAAACTGTACCCAAAATAATGTTCGTAAGTAGGCTTAAGACCACCTAGGGATACTTCTAAAGGCTACATGGTTTCACCATACCTTAAGATTTTAGCAACTCAAATTAAAATAGATGATTTTGCGTTATTTTCACCCGATATTTCTAACTATAGTTTTAGCTCTTCTCTACTACGTACTGTTTGCTTAGAAACTGTACCATTCTGTTTAACAAATATTTTCAAAACAAGTGCGCTTGCTTGTAAATTTTCGTTAATTTTATACCAATTGACAGTGGCATATTTCTACTAGCAGTTCAAATCTATTTCATATTCTACATGTTTCTCATCATCAATGGATAACATGTGACGGTAGTAGTTCGTATTCTTGCTTATTACTGTAAGTTTCTAAGCTAGTGTTTGCTGCAATTAAACTTTAGAGTATCTACAAAGTATTTGGAAAGTTTGTGGCACGATGAGTTATGTTTATTGAGAATTTACGAGAGCTCAAATGTAATCTCACAGCTTCAATTAAAGAAATGCCAAATATGCTGATGATATTTGTTGAAGCTCTAGTCTCCAGGAGACAATACTTTGCATAAGACTAAAGTAAGAGATCGAATTATCGTTGCTTAAGAGATATAAATAATAATACTAGGTCCAGTCTTGCTTGCAATAAGTCTCCAAAGCTATATTTCATCTGCTTTCAGTTAAAATGTTTCCCAATACTGCGAGAAAATCAGCGATGAACAGGTTGAAATTCTCAATAAAAATTTCCATCATTGAATAAAGGTTTCATAGGAAAATGGATCTATGTGTAGTTGTATATTTATGTGATGTTATTTGTAACGGCGAGAGAAGTTTTGAAAGGGTAACAAAACTATTAACAAATAAAAGTGTATATTAAAGGTTCCTTCACGTAAACTAGTTTAAACTGAGTCTTTGAAAAGTATGTGTTTAAATAAAAATAATTAAAACTACTTCAAAATGACATCTGAATTATATCTTAAATTCCTGATCAAAATTTTCATGATCAATTTTACTCGGAAGGTAGAAAATGTTTAAATTTATAATCCAATGCTATGTAACATCTTTGCTCACGTTGAAATGCCTCATGCTAACTCCGCTGAAATGCCAAGAAGTAGTCAAAATGGAATCGGGAGCAATTCATTTCTAAAAATACGTCACTTGACTAACGACTCTCTCACATTGTAGATCGGTTGGTGTTGTTAACGAGACATTGCAAAAGTGTCGTGGTAAGACGTCGAATGTGACATTCTCAAAATTATCAAACCTGACAAGATATGTACTATTAATCAAATGTATGTTTTATCAAATATTAAAAAATAGCAATAAATCCCTGAAAGTTCAATGTTCATTTTCGTTCCATTGTGGAATCGGCGGGAAAAGTTTTTCCCTATGGTAAAATATTTTTTTATTCTAATAACATTATAATTTATGATCCGTTTGGTGTACAATATTCGTAAGTTACACAACATCAGATTCCTTTTACCTTACTGAATTGTAATTCAACCACCCGGAGTAATTCGCAAATATAATATCAAATGAATTGAATTCTGGCTGCCAATTATACTAATGAAGACATATCTGTTAAATGGTTGCTCAAAATGTAGAAACCGTTATAATAAATGCTATACTGTTTAAATTATACTCTGGGAATGAGTTTCAGCAAACTAAATCGGTAGAGCTTAAAATTCTAATTTGATGTTAACTTCTGGACTCGAAATTTCATGATAGTTTTGTAATTGAGCTATTAAACAAACAGAAAAAGAACATGATTGAAATATATACATATTTAACTTCATGAGACTCAAATAGTTACGCCTAAGAAACATTTTTTAGACAAGAAACTATATTTATATGGAATAGACAATAAATTACAAGGCAGTTGAATTGTTAGCAGTTTCCTGCTTGATTACAACAAAAGTAAAATAAATTTATGCTTGTTCTCCAGTGGATTCCTGAAGTAAATTAAAATTATGAAAGAACTAATTCAAAGATAATTATAAGCAAATAACAATAAGGAATTATAACATCATGAATTATATGTAATAAATGCAATGTCAAAGGAAACATTTTATCATAATGTAACACCGAAGCCATGCTACCAGTTCTGTTGTAGATTTATTACTATCAGAATGATCGACATTCAGCATTCAACTCAGAATTTAATTATCTATTCTATTCTCTGCAATTGAGCTATCTAGTTGTTAATCTTTGAACTAAAAGCTTTATAAATTAAGAGTTATAAGTAAAAAAACGCTCGTAAATGAAATCAAAATCGCGAATAAGTATTCAAAGCACATTTCATGTCATGTTGAGATTAGATAACAATGAAGATGTTTGAAGCATTCTTAATACGAGTAGAAACGTATCCACACACTTTTCTTCAGACAAAAAAACGTAGCTTCGTGATGTTTTTCATAGGGTCAAGCAATGAGTAAGACCGGAAATTAGTTGGTTCCCTTTAGTGTTTTACATAAAATCAAAATATGCTAAAACTCCTAATTGGCAATGTTTATTCAATAGGATACACACTTTTTATCAATGGAATTCCAGTTTAAAATTGAAACAAAGTTCTACCTAAGCTTTTCTTGTAAAATGCGTAGGTAAAAGTATTACAGTATTATGTTAAATACCTACAGTTTAATTCATTAACTAAGTTTAAAAGAAAATTATGATTTGTTCCATTATTCCATTGAAACTCGTAAATAAAACACAAAAAGGATTCTAATTACAAAGTCTTTTTTTTTTCTTTACTTAAAACATAAAATTTGATAACGATATAAATGGATATATGTCGTCGTTTATAAATGCCATTTCTGAGGTTTGTTTATATACTGATTCTATCAAATTTCTCCACACTGGAAAAAGTTAACACTGGAGGAAAAAGTAAATATCAAGTTGCCAATTATTCTTGTTGATACATGTGAACAGATGGTGTGTGGTAACAACAAAACATATCATATAAAATTAGTTTCAGTCTATTTTTTTTAAAAAAAAAGTTTATTTTTCATCAAGTTTTCGGGCATTAAATTTATTGCTTGAAAAAATAGCATGGTTCGTAAAACTTAGTATTCAAGATGATTTTCATAACACCCCCTCTATAAAAACATGCTAAATCAGATTTGTGAAGTTCAGACTTGAAATAAAGTTTCTAACTGCATTTGTATCATTGGGTTTTATAAAATGTACGTAAAGTAGGAACTTAAGGAACTAATGCTTTATTCTAAAGATATGTTGTTCGTTAAAAGTAAGAGAATATCCACAAAGATACGGCAGAAAATAATGTTCCTCAAATTGATTTTTAAACTACCTGTAAAGAAGAATTCCAGAGATATTTCTCTTCATACGTTTAAAACAGTATCTTATCATAATCCCTGCTTAGCAATCTTTTCCATTCCGGTTTACAATGGGTAACTTTGTACGGCATCTTGAAGTTGAATTCACAGATAAACAATATAGGTTACACCTGTAGTTAAATGCTATCTCTTCATTATACTCCTATTATTGAAATCGATCAATTCAGATATAGTAGTAAATCCTGCATTTTTATCTTGGTTTCTTGGTTTCAATTGAATTGAAACAAGTGAATCCTGCAAAATCTTGCTTTTTATGTATTTATCGATATATGGCACGATGTAGGATTCACTTGTTTCAATTCAATTCACAACAAGCGCTAGCCAAAATCGTAGCTATGATACACTTATAATTAGTATATTTGCACGTAGTGACAATGTACTTTAGTACTGAAGGTAGAATGCAAAATAGTACACAAAACATGAAATCATTATTACATGACACTTTATGACATTTTCATATATAATTGTAAGGTAATAAAATAATCTTGAAAACATTTTCTTTTCTTGTATAAATAGTATTAAAATCGAAAAGTCTAAATGTCCATCTATTACAATATTTTCAAACCAGGTTAACGATATATTGAAACTTTACATCGGTGAGAAACTTGAAATGAAAAGCATTATTTTTTACATAAAAGATTATTTCTATACAATGACTCTTTCAATAAGGCGTATTATTTTTATCATGCCCAAAAAGCTAAACATCAAACCAACCAACTTTGATTCAAGTTGCATTCTCTTCTTGAAAAGTTCCAGCTGTACAGTAAGGTCCAGTTCTGTTTCATGGAAGGAAGCTGGTTTTGATTTATGAATCTTCCGCCAAATATCTCTCCTTCACAACCGGGTTTGTATCTTGTATTTTTTAGACAATAGGAAGGTTGCTACTTGATTTTTCAAAAGTCACAACTTTTTAGTTTACAAACATGGCTTGGCACATTTTCTTGTTCATAGTACCATGCTTTGCGCCACTCGAACAACGTTCGAAGGAAATATAAAGAAGTTCTCCATGTGTTATAATGCTCTTATGAATTAGAAACACCCTCAAATAATTTCTGAAGTCACCATGAACTCTGAAAAGTATGTATAACATGAGAACTAATGTATTCTTCCGTAAAGAAGAAACTGATCAGCGTAAATTGTGGCGCTTCCTGGTTTGTTGATCTGTAAGGTAGTGGTTTGTGAAAACACAAATTCCAACTTTCCAAGATTAGAAGATACGAATCCTGTTGATAAGAGATAAGCCGGGAGGATCCGAAAATCAAGAATGAATAAGATAGAAATGAAAATTACTGCACACTAAATCAGAAGAATTTTTCACTATTTCTTAGATGAGAAAGTGTTTTAATCACACATTACGGAGATAATGTTTTTCTTAAAGAAACAATCGCTTTCGATATAAAATATTATCCCTTGACATTGAATTCCGCTGCTTTACGGATGTCATTTACTCTTCAAAATTGAATCAATGATTTCTCATCCTTTTACACTGGTTCATAATGTAACATGGCTACTACTCTAGTTCGTTGTATGCTCTTTTATCTCGAAGGTTATCAAAAGACCAAGTCCTATTGTGAAGTTATCGCGTTTAGTTAAAAATGACAAGAGAAGACCTGACAACTTTTCTGAACAACAACAATATACCAGAAGACATTAGGAAGAAGATATATATCCAATAAACATCTTTGAATATTGTTCCCAAGAGCCTGACAGGCGATAAAGGTCCGTTCGAAGTCGTTATCACTCAATTGCCTGGATAGCGCACTCTTTAGAGCGTTACATCGCTGGTCGGGCGGGGATTGGGTTCAACACTCACCGAGGTTAAGTTTTTTCTCATTGATTAATAAAGCCTTTTCCTAACTACTTATAAAAAAATATTTACTTTTGCTTCTTTTTTAATTTTCAACATTTCATTGCATAATTTTCATTTTCAAAAGTTGAAAATTTCATCTAAAAAGAATGAAAAATGCAGATAGACTACGATTGGAAAATTCATCTAAGAAGATTACATTCCCATCGAAGAAGAGCTACTATACACTGTAAAAAGTGGAAACACGAGATGGATGAACGTTAATCCGCTTTATGAAGAAATAAAAGTCGATAATTAGCTCTTAAATGTGGATATGGTGTGAGCCCTTTAGTGGAAAGATTTGTAACCTTAACTTCATTTTAAAGTTTAACATTTTCTTTGTAATAGATTAACGTTAACTGAAAATGGGTTCAAACTGGCCAAAGTTTTTTGTCGGTGAACGTTCAACTTATTTTACGCTTAAAATTCGGTCATTTTCTGATCGAAGTGTAAGCTAAACTGGCAATTTTGAGGTTACATACTTTTGTGGATAAAGTTTAAGCCTTGGTTGGATATTCTATAATTCAGTAACAGGAGTAACGTTACTTGCTTATCACTGAACGTCCCGACATTTTGAGTATTTATATTGCTTTTACACTGTGAACAGTAAACAGTTCACTGGTGGACCAATGTTTGCATTTGCGGAAATTGAAATTAAGTTGGGTATAAATCTTTACACTGTAGCAAACGTATTTCTCCTTTTTTTCACAAGGAATTTCTCGTAGTAAAATCAACATGTTAATGATTAACATTCGCAGTAAAATCCTAGCTATAAACATCACTCGGGAAGCTATAAGCACCAACTGTCTTCGTAGCTAAGTGGCGAGAGCATTTGGCCAGTGTTCCAGTGGGCTTTGGATCGAAACCAAACCACCTCAGCATTATTTTTCTCAATTTTAATTTTAAAGGAATACTACTTTTTTTCTTTTCTACTTTCAAAAAAAGCTCGACTTTATTGATAATGGGGAAATTGAAGTCATCAGTATATAGGTGTATATTTATATATATATACGCATTTTTAAATTTTACAGAAAGTAAAACGTTCAACCGTAAACTGGCTGAATGTAGATTAATCCAAAAAGTGGAGGCAGCTCAGCTGCCTCCATTTTTTGGATGAACGTTGTGTCTCTCATTTTTACAGTGTAGATCATAGCTTTTTCGACCGGAAATTTACTTCCTTTGTCAATCGAAAATCAACTCTAAAAGAGTTATCCCTTTGCTCGCTATTGAATTGTATTTATGGCCTTCAGGTATCTAAGGCTCAGGCCGGGATAGCGGAGGGGAAAGGATTCGGGAGGGTGTCGGTCAGGGCCTATGTTGAAGGTGCCATCCCGGCATTTGCCTTGTGTGACTGAGGAAAAACACTGGGGAAAATCTCAGTCAGGATGATCGGTCGCTAGCTTCTGTCCGATATCGTAAGATGAAATATTCCACTCAGTTTAGAGCGGAATTCCGCCCCTCCGAATTTAGTGTGTAGGAGTTGATGAAGAAAGAAACGCCAGTTTTCTTAAAGGTGGTTCGTTCGATGCCTAACTGAGCAACAGCCTTGATAGAAGCAAATAAATTCCATAGCGTATTGTGAGAGGTAACATTACATCGACCTGGATTAAAAGAAAATAATACTTTAATTCCCATAGATAAACACATACCAAGTGTTTCACTATATGCCGTTTCTTACTCTCTATCTGTTACTGCTCCTTACGTTTTATTATTGATGTGTTGGTAATCGTCAGCGTGAACTCCAAACACAATATTTCAACAACCTTACGTGCAGTATCTGAGTAAGTATAACAATAAATTTGTAAGTTCATTTTTCATTCAAGTGTATATTAATTTCCATACGATTCAGATTTTTTTGTTACCAATAACAAGTTATTTTATGTGCAATAAAGTAAAATGCCGAAACCAAAGTTCCAATATCATTATACAATGACGGATCATTAGTGTGATTAATAAGTTGTTCTCACAGTATTGTTCATTTGGGTCCTACGTGTTTTGATCTATCATACTTGGCTGAGAATTCTGATCTAAAAGTGGAACCTTCGTGAAACTAGAGACTCGATAAAAGTGTTCTATACAAAGTCGTCGTTCAGTTGCACTTCGGATTGAATTGGATGCAAAGTATCCTCTTGCATCAGTGTTGCAATGAAAGGGAAGATTGGACTCTGGGGATAATCTAAAGATCATAGTTCTGGGAAACCCACAAACATTCAATATTGTTGAAACAGTCAGAAAACTTCTTTGTTCCTTAACTCCCTAAATGTATTGGTTACGTTACTTAAAGGTTCAGTTGGTAGCTGAAACAGGTTTAGAATCATTGAAATAACTACCAATGGTGAATGGAATTAAATTTTAAATAATTATTTTAAAATGTTATACAATATTACTGATTTGAAGTTGTTTACGCGCTTGTGAATTCTGTACTGCGACAGATATAATAAACAATGTTACTCTATAGGTTCTTCAGATAGATATGTGTGTCCGTGTCTCCATCGTTTCTTACAAAAATAATGCTGTATGTCATAACAGGATGATCATCAAAGAACCTGGTTTAAACGTAACAGTAGCATGAACAGGGTGCACATGCACTCCTGCTTTCTCCAGCAACTATACAGTCACGCACTCTCTAGAATTCTTTTCACAAGTGCTATATAGACTTTGGGAGCTTCTCATATTGCAAACAAATTCATTTCATTTGTGAGTCATACCGATGCAGATAAAATTGTCGAATATCGACAGTATAACGGACACCATCGTCAAGATTGTGTTAGTTTAAATGCTTTCTTGGATGCATGTGGAAGAGGAAACGTCGATCATTATTTAATGTCTTGATTCAGTGAAAGGTGTGATATTTCAGCAAGACAACCAACATATCCTACATTTCTCTCGTAGGATGTTTAAGCCTCAAATAATGTACAAAACGTCCATCAAATCCTGTGGTCATCCAACTCACTGGATTTATTCTGCATCAGCATTCGTGATGAAATTTGGATCTTACAAGTAACACTATTTCAAGTTGACACTCAGATCTAGAAGAAATACACATATTTAAAATCAGCATAAAAAACTGAGTTTGTGTTTAAAATATTAGGTGCAATTGCCCAGTGGTTGAAGAGGAATTGTTAATACAATAGTCAGATTCTTCTCAGTGGAGAGTGATATAAAACTTTTGAAATACCATTATATTTTTTAATTGATGAAACAAATGGAAAGAAAATACACAGTACTAGGCACTGGGTGGAAGGCGCTTCCTTGTAGAGGGTATATTCATTCTTCATGGCCGCCATCTTGAAGTCCGCCATATAGAATCTCGATTGATTTTCTTAAATGGGAAGGGCGTCGTGTAATATGTCAATCTGGACTAGAATTTTACGAGAAATACGTTCCTGAAGTCAGTTTTGCTGTAAACATAATATTGTGAGATAAGAGTATGTGACACTAGCATGGGGTAACAATACAATAACCTAGAAATACCCATTTCTTTTCGAAATAACGACGGAAATGAAACAAAATGCATACAAATTGTTCCTGAGTATAGTGACCTATCGATATGGATTTGTACGCATTTTGTTTCATTTCCGTCGTTATTTCGAAACAAAATAGGTGTTTTCAGGTATTGTATCATTACCCAAAGCTAGGATCACATACTCTAATCTCCCACAATATTACATTTACAGCAAAACTGACTTCAGGAACGTATTTTTCGTAAAATTCTAGCCCAGAATGACATATTACACGACCCTCTTCCCATTTAAGAAAATCAATCGAGATTCTATACGGCGGACTTCAAGATGGCGGCCATGAAGAATATACCCTCCACAAGGAAGCGCCTTCCACCTAGTACCTATTACTGTGTATTTGCTTTCCATTTGTTTCAGCAATTTAAAAATATAATGCTATTTCAACACTTTTATACCACTCTTCACAGAGAAGAATCTGACTTGTATCATCAATTTCTCTTCAACCACTGGCTAATGGCACCTACTATTTTACACATAAACTCAGTTTTTTATGATGATTTTAAGTATATATATCTCTTCTAGATCTGAGTGTCAACTTGAAATAGTGTTACTTGTCAGATAGTAGGATAGCTTAAGAAATTGTATATGTTTATAGTTTTCACATCATCTTAGGCTACAGTCTGAAGTCAGTCGCTTTTCATCTGTGTATAGGAGAAGCAATACAAAAAGGGATGCAGCTCTGTATTTACCTCAAGATACAACACCGATATTCGTCTGGAGGAAGTTAGGTAAATCCCATTCAGAAAGTTTTCTTACTAGATCTGAAAGTGGTCCTCGCGACTACAATGAGAATATGCTTTCGCTGAGTTACAGAGATCGATGGTATCTCCTGGATCTTCAAATTGGTTGTAACTCTGGGTATTTTTAAATTGTGCGGAGATTGGAAAAAGTTATTAACCATTAAGTGATAGTATTCATTGCGCTGATATTGCTATATGATGTTTCTTTTATCATTTTCCACCATCATACTTACAGCGCATGTAAGTGTAGTGATAGTGGAGTTCTTAAATTAACAAAAGTCTGGAATAAAAGGAAATCCATTTTAATTCTTTAACTGCTTCGCTCTACGAAAATACGATTCCGTAATTGAATTTTCTTGAAGTAATAAAGCAGCGTTACAACAAGCGAACCATAACTAAAGCTCAAAAAAACAAGGAATATGAGGAAGAAGAAATATCTTTTTCTATTTAAGTTGAAATAAAATTTTCAGGTTCTTATCCTAAGTTTATTTTTCCCTTTTGCATAATAACCTCTTGATTGAAACTGTCTTACTCCGGTCTAAAGTAAGTAAGAAATTCAACGTAAAATTAATTAAATATCTCTTTAAAAGGATATAACTTTCTTAATTTCTTGATCACCATTATCAAAACAGTTACCAGTGTTATTGATCAGTCTGTGTGAAAAGTAAGTAAAAGCAAAACCTTGTTCTTTTACACTTCAATAGTCTTCTATATTACACATTATGTTATTAACTACTCAATACATGCTTGGCAAACAGTATTGATTAATGAACAAATTCAGTCTCCTGTGAGGCATATATGTTTATAAAAGGTATTTAAATGAACTTGAAACTTTGCTTTAAGTTCTATTTACTATTTTAATATCTTTATGGATTTATATTAAACCAAACTTTAGTCTAACTCCGTGACACTCTACTTTTGAAAGCAACCTGGCTTCTGCATTTCAAACCTTGCAGAATGCCCTTGCCTTGCATGAAAGAAAACAAGCTTTTACCTTGATTGACGGGGAATGTCAAAGATCTAGGTCAATAGTTACAGTTGCCATAATACTTCCAAAATCAATACTTTTTTTTCAGTTATCTTGTAGATAATAAAGAAAAATGTATGGCACATTGTTTTGTGAAACTGAAAAATTACAATCGGTTTCTTCCCTATATACTATAATATGATTTATTTTTAAAAGTTGTCCCTAAATACGCATTTATCATTAGCCTTTTATACACTAATCATAATTTTGTTTTGTTTGTTGTGTCTTGAACACACTAATTGTTACAAATTAATAATGTTGAATTATACCAAGAATGGATACAAAAGTATTAAATAAAACAATTTTTAAAATTGCAATATTGATTTTTTTGTTTGTTTGTTTCTTTTAAGAAATTGGACAGCATTCTTGACTTGAAATGAAACAATTCGGAGAGAAAATTATGTCGGTAGAAGAAACAAAACTCAGGATTTGACTAAAACTGGACGTTGCATTCTCTTTTCAACTCGTATAATATCATTGGATTGTGTTATTCTCAACCATGTGAGCACGGAAGCAATTTTTTGCCTGCGTGCTGTTATTAGTATGTGGACCATCTACGAATCCTTCTAGAACTTAAATCTTAGAACAACGATGATATGGAGCACAATCCATTAATTACTGTTCTGTATAATGGTACTGTAGGTTTGTAGAAAATTAACCTTCAATCCAATGAAGAATCTTCGGAGAGCTTCCACTTACAAATCTGATATTTGTCTAACTATTCACATTTCCTAGATATTCTATTTTTGGAATTATTATTATTTTTTTTTTTTTTTTTTTCATTTTTTGTCTTTAAAATGTTCAATTTAGTTTTAATTGTTGATAACACAACAGTTTTGTTTTTTAAATCCCAATGGCATATTTGATAATGAATTAAATACTTTATTGTTCGAAATTGTTCTGTTCTTTACTATCGCGAACCCGACTATATGTCAGGTCCATAACGATATTTGTTATCCCATTGTATGTTTCTTTTAATCCCTTAGAAATATACGTTATTATAATTAACAATTTTGTAATATTCATTGCATTGTCGTAATAGTGATCGTAAAATAAAAACGTTTTACTTAATAAAAATATAACATTTATAATCTAGAGGTTATTGTTCAAATGAATGTATTAATAAGAAAGTTATATGAAAAATTCTGCATTATATCTTGACACAGTAAGTATAATTGGGGTTGAGTTCCTATTTGTGGATAACACGAAGATCGTCCATTAAGTCTGATACAGAATCTCGTACTTGCACGATTACATCTTGTTTATATATTTGTACTCCTTCACCTTCTTTTACATTCGTTTTTTATACCTTTCCTGTATTGTTTTGACTCGGGGTATCTTGTCTTCTTGTGCCATCGGAATGCACTTTAGATTCATTTTCTGCATTTCATTGTTCTCGCTTAGAATTAATCATGTATGTATTGAAGTTTATAAGGTGATGTACATACTTGTTGTCCGTAAATACAGTTGTTTGCCCTTCATTATTGGGATTTTCTTCAATTGGTGTGCGTTCTATTTCTTTGTTCGAAATTGAATTTATTTTTCATCTTGTCGCTTTTCTTCAATATTAGGGATATACCCCCTGTATATATCTACCTTACTTCCAAAACAACTTGGCATTTTGAACAGCAATGTGAAACTTTATTTCTGCTGCAGTGAACAAATGCTATTAAAGATCAGGCTTTCTTTGACATTAAACTGGTAATAACACAATTTATAGAAAATTATCATAAGGACTTGTCTCATATATTTGGATCAATACTAATTGCTGAGTATACAGCAATAACAATCTGTGTGCTAAATAATTATTACTTATGATACTTTCAGGAGAATGGCATTCAAAGCATGTTCTCGTTTACCGCTTGTATTGTTACGTTGTTCACACAACCTATTCTCTTTAACTTACGTTATTAAGTTGGTTGTGTTCAGATTTTGTTCAGTATGTGGCATTTCAGGTTCTCAGTCAATAAACCGAACGAGAGGAGAATGCTGCAGTGGTAAATATCAATATTTGCTCAACCATATTAATTTAGAAAATGATAATAAAAGAAGTAGGATTCCTTTTATTTTTAAATGTGTTTGATAGATAGTTTAACAACGCAAAAAAATACATAGCTTGTATTTATATTTGAAGTAACTGTCTGTCTATGTTTTATGAGAATCTTTCGAGAAAGTGATGAAAACTGTATAAGCTATAAATGGCTTGGAACAAGCACCATTTAAGGATGACAACAAACATATAGATATTACAGTACGATGTTACTCAGGTGTATTTGTCCTTATTGAACGATTAAAGCAAAAGGTATTATTTATTATTAAACAATTATTCTGGCATAAGAAGAATTATTGTAGACTCTCTTCAAGTAGGTTATTTTGAACCTAACTAATATTTACATTATAAAGATACTGACAATGAGAAGAAAATACGTTTCTGCCAATATGTCTTCAAAGAAAACAGTCACGTGCATAACGTCACAAAATGTTTTCAAATATTTTGTCATTTTTCAATTATATTAACTAACTAACTCTATGGCTTATGGAACTCGCAAGTTCATCGCCGCAGTAACAAACGTTCGCCATTGGATTCTATCCTGGGCAGTATCAAGCCAGTTTTCATCACGAACACCTACTTCTCGAAGATCTCTTCTAATATTGTCCTCCCAACGACGTCTCGGTCTTCCCAATGGCCTCTTTCCATTGGGCCTTCCAACCAGGATAGAATATAATCTTCGTTTTTCCCCCATCCGAGCTACATGCCCTGCCCACCTTAGTCGTCTCGATTTCATTATTTTTACAACATCTGGTGAATCGTACAGTCCGTGGAGTTCTTCATTATGCAGTCTCCTCCACTCTCCAGTCATCTCGTCCCGTTTCGGCCCATATATCTTTCTCAAAACCTTATTTTCAAATACACGTAATTTATGTTCATCTGCTAGGGTCGTACTCCAACTTTCGCAACCGTAAAGTATTACCGGCAGAATAACCGTTCTGTATATTTTTAATTTCAATTTCCTTGATATTAATCGCGATGTTAGAAGTTTTTG
>JAGDQP010006259.1:13955-73455 GCA_022664845.1 Lepisma saccharinum | reverse complement strand
TCAAGGTACCACCAAATACGGAACCGCAGCTGTTTGATTATTATTATTTTTTATTATTATTACACGTGATGGTCATCATGTTTAACATTCACTCCATGTGCTCGCCATCAACGCAGAAGGAGCAAATTCTCTTATGAACCTTTCGCTCCTTCATTTTCATTTCACACTTTCGTGATCAAATATCGAGTGATATTTGCAAGCACCAGTCAAAGACTTTCAACCCTGGCAACCCTTTGATTATTTCAGTTGGATCATGTACGCACTCATCGAACTGCTTGTTCAAGAATTTGATTATATGTTTGACGAATCGTGTACGAGGGGCTTAAAGTTTTCTTATTCATTACCGGTTGCTGGTTCTTTAATCTTTTACTCATGTGAGGACAGTATCCAGACCAAATGCATCCACGTATATGTGAAATCTACTTATAAAAAAATAATTGAAACTGATTACAATAACAAGTTAATATACACGTATTTTTACAGCGTATCACAAACATAGATCAAACAACGAAGTCAAAAGAGAGATTTATAATTTCACAAACACAATTGTATATAAACACTAACACCTACTATACATTACAAATTATATACAGGCAACTTAGATTTATCAGCCAAAGACCACTAGAGCGAATTGACACAATTTATGAATAACTTCGAAAAAGTGAACAGTAAGTTACGTTTACCTTCCCTTAAGTGGTGGAGAAGTTCAGGTTAAAATGTAAACAAATGGACGGTTCTCATTGATCGGAGAAATGAGCCCAGCAACCAATGAGAACCAAGTACGCAACCGTACTTGCAATAATAAAAAAATACGTAAACGATAGAAAATTATTATAATTTATATACTGTTACAAATTGCGATAATGATTAAGTTATTTAATGGAGAAAATAATTAAGGGAATATTGAAGTAAAACAAGTGAATTTTACGAGCGATGAAATGAGAGTTTATAACCAGGAAAAATCACATTCATCATCACAAGCGATGAAGTGGTACAAACCACGCCCCCTTTTTTAGAAGCAATGAAGTGGGCATAAATCTTTAATTTAGCTATTTTTCCGATGAGATTATGACTGTCAATGATAAGGAGAAGAGGGTAAAACTAAATGATGCGCATCACTATTTATCGCCATCTGTTAAATATTCATAATAATTTTGTATAAATGCGCACAAAGAGTACAGTTAATTGGAACAGAACGTTTATTAGCTTGGTTGGTGTTTTAGTGCAAGTCTTGAGTGATATGAGATTTGACCTGTGTTTCCAAAAGCAAGGTAGAAGTTTGACTTTCTGATGTATGGTGTAAGTCTCACTTTTTCACTTGTCACTTTTCTGTTTGTCAATCAGGAATCAGAATTCCCATTTATTGAAAATTTGTTCCATTTCTATGAAAGCAAGCGCAGCATTTGACATGTTGTTACGATAAGAAACCCGTAATGCTGGTCAAGTGTTTGGCTGTCGCCATCTTGGTTACTTTCATAGAAATGGAATATTCTCAATGAATAATTCTTGTTCCCCATTGACAAATACAAAGTGATTAAATCATGGGATAAGTCGTGTAAGTAACTTAGTTTGTTTTGGGGGTTCAGCAACATATATTTGATCCCCTACACTGTTTGAATCTATAATGTAGCCGTTTAATTCAAATGTTATTCAATAAATGTCGTTTGCATCTAGGGATTTTTCTGTCTGACAATTTAACCAAGTCGGTAAGACGCTTGACTTCTAACTCAGCATCGAAGGTCCCGGGTTCGAGTTCCGGAAGGGCATGGGTGTCTTTTAACTAGGAACATAATCTATCGTGACGGGCCGAAGTCAACAGTTACTAGACTGGCCCATATAAAATAAAGTTTAACAAGGTTTTTTCTAACTCAACAACCCATGTTCAAATCTTGCTGCAGCTGTAACTTTTCCCCCAGTACCGAAATCAACCCAGTGTATTGTGTTGATTTAACACAAAAAGTGGTAGTGTGGACACCGCATTGAGTTGAATTAACACAGCTATTTTTTACTGTGTAGGCCGACCCAGAGACCCATAAATATAATTTACACAAATAGTCAAATGGAAAGGTACATACATCAGGATATACTATAGATGGAAAACTCTTTCGGACACCTTATATATAATTTTAGTCCTGTACCTGTAAGTGCGTCCCAAGAGCCCGCAAGATCTTTATGGGAAACTAGCCATATCTATTTTATATTATTACGGGAAAAAATATAGTTATAATCGCAACTGATACCTTTCTATGAACTTGAAGTTTAAACGAAGTAGCAAGGCTGTCGTAAGTCCAGCAGCAGAGGACCCATGAGGGGCCACGCTCAACTACTTTGGAAGAGTGAAAAAACTGATATTTCAAAGATTAAGTTTCGTAAATAACGAAAAAGCAAATCAAAATATTATTTCCACGTTACGTACAGATCTAGAATTAGGGCAAGTATTAACTTTCGTATCAATCGGGCTCTTCTCATTAACACGATTCACTTATGAGTGATATTTCCTTCCTCATTAGATAACCATGCCTCTAGTGTGATCATTTGGCTGCATAGCATTCCAGGATGATGATTTCCAATCAAGAGCAAAGGCCAACGAAATCGAGGTGTCTTACGTGTTCGATTCCGAATTTTAAGTCCGATCTTTTGTAGCTGCTCTCGTAAGTCGCTTATTCTACATTGCAAGACACGATGAAACCAATTCCGGAATTCGTAATTCTTAAGATCCGGGAATTTAAACACACAAGCAAAACATACTGCATTCCCTAAGCGTCATTCAACATTGTCAAAGGCTTGGAGTGAGTGAATTATTGTTAACAAGCTGGTAAACTTTAAGGACGGGAACTACAGATTTTGGTAAAGTCTGCTCCGAATCAATGGAACTTGGCGGGAATTCAACCAGTGACTACAAGCAGGCTTAACTAACTAACTCTATGGCCTATGAAACTCGCAAGTTCATCGCCGTAGTAACAAATCTTCGCCATTGGATTCTATCCTGGGCAATATCAAGCCAGTTTTCATCACGAACACCTACTATTCGAAGATCTCTTCTGATATTGTCCTCCCAACGACTTCTCGGTCTTCCCAATGGCCTCTTTCCATCGGGCCTTCCAACCAGGATAGAATATGATCTGCGTTTTTCCCCCATCCGAGCTACATGGCCTGCTAACCTTAGTCGTCGCGATTTCATTATTTTTACATCTGGTGAATCGTACAGTCCGTGGAGTTCTTCATTATGCAGTCTCCTCCACTCTCCAGTCATCTCGTCGCGTTTCGGCCCGTATATCTTTCTCAAAACCTTATTTTTAAATACACGTAATTTATATTCATCTGCTAGGGTCATACTCCAACTTTCGCAACCGTAAAGTATTACCGGCAGAATAACCGCTCTGTATATTTTCAATTTCAATTTCCTTGATATTAATCGCGATGTTAGAAGGTTTTGGACTGAATAGAAACATGCGTTTTCCGATACTAAGCGACTTTTTATTTCTTCCGTGACCTCATTTTTGCTTGTTACGTATGTTCCCAAGTATTTAAATTTGTTTACTTTCTCCATGACCTCATCTTATGTTTTTATTTCCTTCATTCCTTGTGTTTCGGCTTGTTATCATGTATTTTGTTTTATCTATGTTTACCTGTAGACCTATCTCATCGCACGCCTCCAGTAAGACATCGGTGTTGCTTTGTAGTGCATCTACAACGTTGTATATATTCCCCTATTAAATCTACATCATCCGCGTATACAAACAGTTGATTCAAACCATTCAATGATAGTCCCTTTTTGTCCCCTTTAATTTTTAAAATCGCATATTCTAACGCAAAGTTAAACAGTAGTGGTGACAAAGCATCGCCTTGTTTCAATCCGTTGCGAATCTTGAAACTATCTGACATATCCTATCCGTACTTTGTTTGTGGGGTCGTTGAAACACATCTTCACTAGTTGAACCATTTTTTTTCGGAATTCAAAATCGTATCAGGACACTGTATAACTTTTCCCTTTTAATAGAATCATATGCTTTCTTAAAATCAATGAATAGCTGGTTAACCGTTCCATTGTATTCCCATTTCTTCTCCAAAATTTGTCTCCAGGCAAAATTCTGGTCCAACGTGGATCTATTTCTTCTAAATCCACATTGGTGATCTCCAATTATTTCATCTACGTATACACTTAGGCGTGTTAACAGGATATTACTTAATACCTTGTAACAGGTTGGAAGTAACGAGATTCTGCGATAATTATTACAATCCGATTTATTGCCTTTTTTATAAATCGGAACTATTATTGAGGTTTTCCATTCCTTTGGGAGCTCATCCTTCTCCATATAGCACATATCAATTAATGTAGTTCCTCGATTAGTGCCGTTCCTCCTGCTTTAATTAATTCGGCTGGAATATTTAGGTCGTACAGGGGAGCGGAAGGTGACACCGACCATCAATTAGTGATCACAAAGGTAAGGGAAAAGTTATGCATCGCGAACAGAGAAAGCAAGGGGTCAAAACAACTGAAATTCGAAGTGAAACGATTAAATAATCCGAGCATAAAAGCAGATTACCAACTCGAACTCTCAAATAGGTTCGAAATCCTAGCCGACTGGAGTAATAATAATAATGAAATTTATGTAAGTAAGATGTGGGAGGCAATTCGTGAAACAATTAAGAGCGCAGCGAAGGAACGCGTAGTTGAGAATAAACAACAGAAAAACAAACCTTGGTTTGATGAAGAATGCCTTAAGCTATATGAGGAACGAAATCAAGCAACGATGGCTAAGTAATAAAAGCGAAGTAAATACCAACCACTACAGTAACGCGAAACGAAACGCGACACTCGGGTTCAGAAACAAAAAGCGAGAATATCTGACGCAGAAGATTCAGGAGATAGAGGAAAACGGGAAGATAAACAACATACGAGATCTATACAAAGGAGTAAACTCGTTAAGAAAAGGTTACCAGCCGAGGCTAGGAATGATTAGAAATTAACGTGGAGATCTTCAGGCGGATCCGACTAAAATTGTCGATGTGTGGAAACGTTATTTCGACAAACTTCTTAATGTACACAACGGGGAAGAAACAGATGAATTTGAAATCCATACCGCAGAACCGTGGATTCCCGAACCTAGTGAGATCGAGATCGAAATGTCGGTAAAGAAATTGAAAAATTTCAAATCACAAGCAGGCTTGGAAGAAAAATTTGAGTTCAGTTCTAATAATGTATATGTATAAAATTAAGTAATTTATACTTGCAGAAACGTATTTAACTGGGCGTTTGGCGAATTATTAATTGAAATACATGTAGCATTAAGTTCTTGAATACAATGCAGCATTTATTGATAGATACCTATATATAATCTTGAACCTACATGTATGTTCGTGGATATGAATATGTATTTGCAATTTCCTTTTGACTTAAATAAATACAACCCACGAATACAACTAACACAAAGTGTTATTTGCAAGTTTGCCTTGCTTGCACTAGTTAAGCCAATCACATTTTTAATTTAGACTTTCGTTTTTAACAGAAAAAGAATAAAAAGTGGTTTTGCACACGCAAAATCAACTCTTTTATGTGTAAAATAAAAATAAAAAGAGAAGTGTTCATAAAACGATCCAGATTCACATACCCCACCTTCTAATTTTGTGGAAAAAATATACAGCTCAAGGTTTTCTGGCATTTGTCTACAATGAATACACATGCCATCTATCACTTCCACAGTGCTTGGAACATTAAAAGGTGAGGTTAAATTAAAAAACTGTTAGTGTGTGTTTGTGTGTATGTATATAAGCAGGCAGAATGCAGTGAAATGAAATGAAGCCTAACACATTCAGGAGGCCTTATCACGTCTCTGGCAGTCTTCCATTCTAGCCACCCATTCCCATATTATTTACCGCACCGCTCGTTACATCCCTTTTTGCTTCTTTCATTTGGCTTCCTCTCCACGTTTTTATTCCCCTTCCTTTCCTTGTCCTCTACTCTTTAAAAAAAAAAAGCCACAGACCGAGGCATTCTGTGTTTATTTCCCAGCGGTAGAATTTACGATTCTGTTATCCACTCACTATTCCTATCACAAGTTCTAACTCTGTCTTTTCTATTCTAACCGACGGAATTTGCAAACACACTTTTATTTTAGGTAGCCAGGCAAAAAAGGCATAAAATGTACACAACTCAACATTTTGTGTAAATAACCATTTGGACGATGTGTGTCCAGATCACAGTTCAACTCCACAATGTATGGTGTATAATGTAAGGCGCCTGCAACGTAACTCATCACATGGAAACAAAGTTCTATTTATTGTACAGTTTTTTTTATCGTTCTCGGTAACAGGAAATTCTTCATATTTCATTTTCTTTTTTTAAAAAAAGAGATAGTCGTTGGTGACCAGAAAGTTTCTGCCAATCTACCTTATCTATTGTTGTGCTAAAATAATAAAAATTCCCCTATTTTAATTTTTTTAAAGCCTAGTTTATTAGATAATACTAACATTCTTTTCGTGGTTTTAAATGTACAATTGAAGTTACGCACAACGGTAACTGATAGAATGATAGACACAGTTACAAATATACATTTTATGGATCACGAGGCACTTCCTATGTTTTACGGGAACACGTCAGAACATCGAAGAGTCAGAACGTAAAAAACGGCCAGAACGTCTACAAAAAGGGACAAATCATCTACAGAACGTCTAAAAACCACAAATGGTCAGATGATGGGGTTTAGACGTTCTGACACTTTGACGATCTGAGTTTGTGGTTTTAGACGTTTCGACCCTTTCTGTATAAGATTTGTCCCTTTTTGTAGACGTTCTGACCGCACTGGGGTATAGACGTTCTGACACTTCGACGTTTTGGCCTGGACCCGCTTTTGCGTTTAAGTGTTTTTATTTCGTTGGGATTTAATCCTTGATCATTTTTCCCTTTCTGTGATCAATTGATCATTTCTCCCTCGTTTAGACGATTTGACCCTTCCTGTAGACGATTTGTTCCTTTTTGTAGATGTTCTGACCGCGTTGGACTTTAGACGTTCTGCACTTCGAAAATCTAAACGTTTGTGGTTTTAGACGTTTTGTCACTTACTGTATACGATTTCTCCCTTTCTGTAGACGTTCTGATCGTTTTTCAGTTTAGACTTTCTGACACTTCGATGTTTTGGCGTGGACCCTGTTTTACGTGCTTTTTTACCCACAAATACAACGATAATGACATTTTGGAGGAACACGATACAACATTAAAATTATTAGGATGTTTAATTAATTATTTAACTTCTCTCTGATTTTTCATTTTTCATAAAATTTCCAAGTTTAGCAGTGTAGTTTAGCTAGACGACCTCTATCTCAAAATCACATTTTAATCAGGAATTGAAGTTGTAATTGACAAGGCGAACCACGCTAATTTTTTACCATTCGTGATCTATTGAAGCATGACAATGTTGCAGAGACAAACTAGTGATACACAGTTGACTAATGGAACATGCAGAACTGACCTATAGATAAAGTAGAGCTTCCAATTTTTCAAACAGAAAACTTCAAGTTTCACTACTGTGTATACTATCCCTTCTGATCTATATCCTGACTTTCAGCTATCTTTTTGTCACCACACCTACACTTTCATTCGTGAATTGTCTGTCACTTGCTTCGAGGATGATTCACCATCACTCCTTTCAAAAATTCAATTTTCAAGAAGAATATGATGGTACTTCTGACCTTCTAAACCTTTGATATTCACCAACTTTTCAGTTAGGTGCTATCAGCGACTCTTCCAGATCCTCCATGTGCGAGTGTCACCCCGCAAATACTCAATAAGCACCCCCTAACTTCAAAATTTTTAGGTAAAAAATCGATAGAAACCTTGAAAACTCCACTTAACGCCTTCCCAATTTTGACTTTACAGCAAATATATACAATTTTACAATATTACAGTCATCACTTCCCTTTAAATAAGAGACTTATGAGAATACTTAGTAAGACTTATGAGGATACTTTACCGAAAGCAAATTACAAAAGTTTAATGCAATGTGTCCCAAAACTCAGAAGACGTCAGGACTGTAGTCCAGGGTACGGACCTATATGCCGTATACCCTCTATAGTTAACATTACACATTAGCATGTACCTTCTGCTAAGTTGCGTATAGCATCTACTTTCATTTCGTTTGTTTAATTTGGCGTCGTCCCACTTCATCGCTTCCCGAAAGGGGGGCGTTGTTTGTCCCACTACGTCGCTCGAGATGACGAATGTGGCTTTGCCTGGTTATGAGCTCCCATTTCATCGCTCTATAATATATATATATATATATATATATATATATATATATATATATATCAGATATGTTTTTGTTTCAATTCCCTCTCTACGTATAGGAGCATGTAAGGTAATTTGGCACTACTTTGTAGAAAACATAATATTTTACTTACTTTCTAGTGTACTGATCTCGTCGCGGGAGATCTCAACGAGCTTGTGTCAAATGTGTAACCCTCTTAGCAACAGGCTTCTAAAATAACACTGCCGAATTACCATACTTTAGCCTAAACTTAAACATGAATGTGGCACAAATTTTGTAACACCTCGATACAACTTCATTCCCGATAGAACGATATATTTTTCTGATCGTCAGAAAAATAATATAACGAGGTTCGACTGTATATGGGAATGTTAGTGTAATTATTAAATCTTTTGAAAACAGACATTTATTATCTTTATGCAAAACATATGATAGTCTTTTTTGATGATACGCCTACATCTTCAGAAAGAGTAAATGTACTATCTATTTTCATGTTAACGTAGCTTTTCCAAGTTGTTATTGTATTATTTACATATAGACTACACATGTAGATATGACTTGTTACGTCCTCTTTCATAATAAGTGCGGTAGAGCAAGTATGTAAAGCAATTATGGGTTTGTTTTCTGCAACGTAACATATACTGCTGTAGGTTAGGTAACGTTTTACTCATTTAACCTACCCACATTGAAACTATGAGTACTATGTATCATGTATTCTATTTGTTACCCTACAAGTAAATACTACCATACGATAATTCCAGATAATTCCTTTACAGCCTCTTTCCTAGCGATGGGTATAGGATATTGTTTAGTTCTTATTACCTTATCTTTTAATTATATATTATATATGAATGATCTATGGATCTATTAACAGTTCAAACAATTGATGTTATGCTCATTATCAAAATCTTTTGTATCAACTACTTTTTCACTATTTATCTCAGATGCCATGGAATTACTGTTTACATTACCTTCACTATCTTCATTATTCTGATAAAAACTAGAAAAATTATTATTATGCCCCATATCATTCAATTCATTCTCGAGTGGACAGTTGGGCTTTTCTGCCACTTGACTATTCAGTTTAAATGACCCTTTACAATATTCAACGAAAGAGCATTTACTCTTTCTGATTCTCTGTTTGTTTCCACATCATTGGTTTCATTCTTTATTGTACAAGTATTTACTACATTAACTTCTTGTACTCTATCCCCATAGATATTACCACTTACGTCATCATTATACCTTCCTTTTGATATTTACTTAGGACCAAAATTCACTTCCTTAGGTTTTATAAATTTTCTGCTGGTATATGTATATTGATCTAATTTTCGCATAATTCTCAATAATTTACTAAGATCATTGCAACTGGAAAAAACAAATCCCTCTGTAATCTAATCGGAAGCATCTTTACAATTCTTTTATATAACTCCTTTTGAGAAATATCTTCATCGATGCTAGTAGATTATTAGTTCTTCAACCTTTTCACTATAGCTAAGAACCTCTTGCCAATTTATCCGCTTTTTCTTGAGTTCCTTCTTTTTTATTTTCATTTTCCCTTCACTTCCATATATACGAGGTATCTAGAAAAATATTACAGAAATCGGCATAGGTTTTCACTTTGCTATCATGGCTCTTTTTACTGCATTGATAGCTTCAGTTTTATCAAGTCCCATGCAAGAAAGATATGTTGTTAATCGATCAAGATATAAGCTAGGGCTTTCAGTACTAATATTCCCATTTCATTGTGATATATCATCGAATTCCTTCGGTAATGGGCTACGATCTACTTTCCTGAATAATCGTTGCACAAGACTAGAAATAAATTTTCTCCTGTTGCCATTGTAATTTCTCGCTCCAGATTCACTGCCACTTTTAGAGAAACTAGTATCTTCAACCTGTGACATTCTTGCACGATCATTCTCACGACTGTATAGGAAATCATTTATCGCTTCTTTATCACGAGGACTACTCATCTCATCTTGCCTCAGAAACTGAATTCGTGCATCAGGATAATCTAATTCACGATTTTTACTTGGTAATCTTAATAAATTAACTTCCTCCTCAAGCTTATTTAGTCTCTCTAGAAGAATTCTGTTTTCTTCTTCTTGTTTTTTGTAATCTTTGTCAAGTGTCGCTAACCTTAAACAACATTCTACGATCAAATTAGACTGATCCTCAACCTTTGATCGATTTCTTTCGCATAATTTCTCAAGCTCATTTATCATTCTAGAAATATCTGATGATTTTCTGCGAATAGCTTTTTCTTGTTCAAAACAAAGCTATTCAGTCTGTGCCTCTAAGAATTCCTCCCTACTGGCATCCATTAAGGCTATAAACTCAGTTCCTTGTTCCTCCATGATTTTGCTTACATTGTCTCTGAGATAATGCCTGTATCTCCCTTTTCATATCTGTACATAAGCTGAAGACATCTTCAGGACTACCATTAGCAACATTGCCATCCTCAAGTATACTAGGATTTCCATCATCTGTGCACTTATTTGGAGTATTCTTTAATCTTTCAGTAATACCATATTTTCTTTGATGTCTTGTCTTTTTTCTACTAACATTGTTTTTGACATTGACATGATCTGGGTTGCCATTTAAAGTACCACTCATTTCTTTATATGCATTTACTTTGATTTCATTAATAAGGGTAACTATCCAGATTAGCTATACCATTACTTTCAACCATGTGAAAAAATAAGCCCCACGCTGGGCGCCAATTATATGTTACGTCCTCTTTCATAATAAGTGCGGTAGAACAGGTTATGTAAAGCAGTTATGGGTTCGTTTTCTGCAACGTAACATATACTGCTATAGGTTAGGTAACCTTTTACTTATTTAACCTACCCACATTGAAACTATAACGAGAACTTTGTATCATGTATTATTTTTGTTACCCTACAAGTAAATAATACCATGAGATAATTCTCCGCATTAACATTAATCTCCGTAAAACTGTATTTCATGTTTTTTCAGTTCCATTAAAAGATGATAATCTTCAAATTACTTTTAAAAAAAATCTAGATTTTCATTTCACTAAGATTTCATTTAAGCTTCTGTCTGTACTTTTATAAATAAAATGCTGCGCTTAGTTAAAACATTCTTACAATCCAACAATTCTTTTCTCTCGTTGTTTTGGGACAGTAAAACAACATAATATGAGCAAGTTGACAGCGCACTTAAGTAAAACAAGATAATATAAGCAAGTTGGCAATGCATTTGCTACACAGACTAACGTGCATCATAAGTCTAAGCAAAAACGTAGCTCAGCGAACACTACTAATTTGAGTCCTTCTGTTGGGCATAGACCCCTCAATAACCTTTGCGAGAAATGTCCTGTTTCACCAGACTGGAGATATTACTTACGGACCTTCCTCATACTTGTTTTGGAACAGTGTCTGAGAGACATTCTCTCAGGTTTGTGACAAACTTCGACCAACCCTGCCTGTCTATTACATTATAAGAAATGTGTCGTCAAAAAACGTAGACTGCGAAAATACAAACAGTAATAATCGTAACTATTAAGAAGTCAACGGCTAAAATATCGATTTTGCTATCAAAATTCTCTATACCAAAACATATATTTTCATGATTAATTTTGAACGTTAATTCAGTTTAGCTTCTTTTCATTGTAGAGTTGCCGACTGACAAGAGCTGTAATTAGCGCAGCTCCAAATTTTTGCTATTGACATTTTGACTTTTTTAACCCATATTTTCCAGTTATATATTTAAAAAAAAATGAATATAAATAACAACCAGGGATGTAATGGAGAGTATAAGCGAGTATACGGCATTTGTTCACCTCAGTAATTTAAGCATTACCGTATACCCACCTAAAATTTATGAAATACGCATGTATATGCGATAGTAAGCGAAAGGTTTTGTTACAACAAACGAAGCGTATACCTACTTAAAAATTTAACATTACATCCCTTGTAATAACCATGAGCTAGGTATTTGAACTGGCAGTAGTATAGATGCTTCCCCTACTTTCGTAAGTACTATTGTAAAGCTTGTTGAATAGGTTTCAATAGACCCATGATTTCTCTCTCGATAATTAGCAGATGTATATTCAGTTTTCAGAGTACACATTCAGCTATTGGAAACTAAATCAAGAGAACACAATAACGGGTGTATTCATTCCCTGAAATGAAATAAAAAAGGACCAAAAAAGGCAAACTCAGGCTTTGTTTTACTCTACAAAAGAACAATACAATTATTAATCAATATGCTACCTAATAAACTCAATTCGTTATTTAATGAACTATAAACAGAATGTGCAAATTACTTCTCGTACTTGGTTAATTATTAACAAAAAAAATATACGTATCCTATAACCATCATAAATAACAGCAGAGAAATTGTGATCCTTGTATAGGATAGAGTTCTCCTTGGAGTAGTAGAGTCTCGAAAGTTATATATATATTCTCCATTATCTGCCTAGCTTTACGTCGACCATAAACTATTTAACATTTATCAGGGACAGAGACAGGCACAGAGCTCTATTCGCAGAATTATCCCTGATGCACATCAATCTTGTCACAGATTTACTGCGACTCAAATTCAGACACACACATAATATGCACATGTCTATTATCTGATGCAATATCGTTGTGTCATGGGTGCATCACACATTATTCATTTGGATCAAATCCGTTGACAGTCATAAAGGAGTATAGGTACCATTTTGGTCAACTCCGTAGTTGCTGAGTGGACAGTTCGTATACACCATAATGCAGAAATCAACAAATGTAGATGTGGTGAACCTAAAGATTAATGAATGGTTTAGATTCAGGGGAACTACTAAACACCAAAACGACGTCAGATTAGCATAGATACAGCTAAAATTTAGCCTCCATAATGTCGACTCGCAAACACTGTAACAACTTGTGATTCTTGTAGCAGTAAGCATGAGTTAATGGTAATTAAAGAGTTTGTCTGTATTGTAATGTCGTACACTAAGGCCCTGAAAGAACTGAGCCTACGTTAAGGCATGGAAGCAAAATGCTGCTGATATCTGTAAGCAGCATGATCCATGTACCCCTAGAGTGTAAAAAAAATGCACTTTATGTACATTAAATGTGTCAACTTTTGATTACCTCCGATCACTCTTTGAAGTCTTTTGTACACACTTTCACATAAGCTAATGTGTTTTAATTGGAGATAGCCAAACGGATCTGGATACGAGTTTTGGATGTCTGGAGCATGGACACACGCACCGTAATCTTTCATAGTTCCTATTTTGGGGGCATTTTCTCGGCTACCAATCAATCTCCGCGCTCTTTTTTTTTTTCTTTACTTTTCATTTTAGAGTGTTGAGAGGAAGAGCAGGGTCATGGAGAGAGAGAGAGAGAGAGAGAGAGAGAAGAAATGGCTGAGTTATGTAAACATGAATGGCAAAACTAGTGCTTTTGAATTTGAATTTATTTTAAAACCTTTAAGCATCATAGTCAGGTCGGAATAAGATGTTGGAATATAGACAGACAGAACCTAGTTTTGTAGGTACCATCCTAACATTTGCCTGGTATGACTGAGGAAAAAAACTCCGGAAACCCCTGTTAGTATGGTCGGCCGCTAGGATCGAACCCAGGACCTCCAGAATGCTAAGCCAGCGCTCTACCACTGAGCCACGACCGCTCGGTACTAATTCTATTGAAACTAGTCATATAATATTCGGTCACTAATACATATATTGGAGTAACAGAAAAGGAAAACCATCGACAGCACCTTTTCCTCTTCTAACCCCACTGTTTCCATTACCAACCCAACTCTATCCGCACGTGTCCCTATACTTTGCCCTGTGACGTGGTTGTTCAGTCACTACGGAATAAACATTACGTTCTTAAATTGAAAGAACAAAAATATGTCCTTCCCCTCTCCCCCTCTTAAGCAGGCAGGGATGTAAATAAAATACGAAACGTCTTTCCCAGTTTCATTTGTTTTGAGAAAAATAAATTTTATAAATTATGAAAGTCCTCGATACAGGGTGCTCAAAACGTTTGCAGTGCCTTGAAGCCAGGATACTGTTCTATGGTCATACATCCAAATGCAGGATATTGTTTTATGGTCCTCGAGGGGTCAACGATTAGTCTTTTATCACCCCATTTCATCCCTTCGGCAGAGCATATTAAATTCGCTTCTAAATGGAGTTGAAAAATACACAACTATCTCTATAAAATACATTTCTCGAGTTTCAGGTACATAGAATTAATTTGCTTTATTTATTGCCTTTTGTCATTTTCGGCTCAGACCGGGATGAGGTAGGCACAGGCTGGGAAGGTATTGGTCAGGGCCTTTCATAATTAACCATTCCGGCATCGCAGTTTCAGATGCATCATAATAACGAAGTCCGAATACTGGGTCTTTGAATCTGCGACCGTAATAGCACAAATCCATGGGACCGGATATCCGAATCTTCGAAAATGTGGATTTCGGATATCCGAATCCGAGGTTTGAATATCCGGATTCCAATTAGAGCTTCGGATATCCGGATTCCGATTAGAGCTTCGGATATCCGGATTCCGATTAGAGCTTCGGATATCCGGAACGACTGAGAACCGGAACCATTAAGATCCGGATCCTTTTGGATCAGGATCTGGCAATCTCTTTTTAAATAGACGCTTTTCGTAGCCTATAAGAATAAAAATACGAGATTGGGGTTAAAATCCAGTAGTCTCGGCGACAGCCTTTCGTTTCAACCAACAGCGCTACAAAGAACACAAAAATTCGTCCCACTTCTCGTTATATCGAAGTTTTAGGGGGAAAAAGTGAGTGCACCGGAGTGTGTTATAGGACATATTGGGCATAAAATGTACAATATTACGGAACTGATAAGTGTTATTTAACTAAAATCAAAACTTCACGGCCCGATGTTTGAAACACATTTTTTTAAATTAAAATCGCGTATTAAATACACATATTAAACGCACAACACACGTTTCAACTACAAGAAGTTATTCAAGTGTATCAAAGAAGTGCATTCTCTATAGTGTGGAGAATAAAAGGGTGAAGCTGACAGATTCTGAGGTGTAACACATGCGAGTAAGCGGATCCTATGTTCAAGTGCGACCTAGAGAGTAGCTTGATCAAGTTTAGATCGGTGAATTGTACTGGCCATACCATTAGTGAGGGTTCTGTGGACCTCGAACCATTTTATCATCATCTTGACAATTATGAAAAGTAACATTTTCCTCTTGAAACATATCATCCCATGTATGTCAAAAAATAAACCTGTTTTGACAACTATGTTGTTGTAAGTCTCGGCGTTGAGAGTTATATCTACAGGTATCAGCAAAACCAGTGTGAGTCAACAGTATGCCTCATTGCATGACACTCCTCCACCTGACAGCAGCTGCGTCTTACAACGCAGCGCATCCGATGGTTTATGGGCAGGGATGGCATATGTAGCACAATGATGCTAAATCTAATATAATTTACATGGTTTTGGCATCAACCATATGTTCTTAGTATCGTGGTCAAATCTAGCATAATTTAATTTAGTTGTTCAAAGAAGAGTTAAAACTGCCAAGGGGGTAACGTTAATGTATGATTTATATGAGCGACGAGGGTATAAAATAAACACCTACGCCAATTTTCCCCTGACTTGAACATAGTGGTGATTGATTTGCCGATCCTTTTGTGGGAGGAGGAAGAGGAGGAGGGAGGAAAGGCACGAAGTATTTCCGAAACTTAGTACTTTTCTTTGCCGGAGAAGATAGATACTATTTTGAAGTGTAGTATGTGCATATTAGACATATTTTGGTGAGAGAAGTACAAAAGAAAAGAAAATATGTTAGTTAGTGTGAAGTTTGTGTATGAAAACATCTAATAACAGCAGTGTTGAGTTTCGAATTGCTCCATACCTTTCAATTCTGTAAAACGAATTAACAAGAAGTGTTGTGGCACTGTGTACCACAACTCCCTATTCCCATCAACAAATGTGTAAATAAATTATATGTACTGTAGTAATCCATTTAACTTGTAATATATTACTAATTATATTGTTATGCATATATGC
The DNA here is from genome assembly GCA_022664845.1 of Lepisma saccharinum. Taxonomy (NCBI): domain Eukaryota; kingdom Metazoa; phylum Arthropoda; class Insecta; order Zygentoma; family Lepismatidae; genus Lepisma; species Lepisma saccharinum. Next base: position 57,168 of record JAGDQP010006259.1, on the reverse strand, counting down.
TAATAAGGTAAATGGTATTTTAGAAAAAAGCCCAGCCGGGACATATTAGGTGTTTAATCATATTAATATTTTGTTATTCTATATTAAAATTCTTATGTACTCAGTTTTTGTAATTGTTTAAAATATTTGTATGTACTTCTCAAAGTATCTTTCAGCTGAACCAGGAGAAAGTCGAAAAGAGCAGGGAGCCAGCGGATTTCTCTTCGGCCAGATTCTTTATTTTTTCATGGTCCAAAAAGAAAGTCTGAGGGAGTGAATAGCTATTTTTTGCGCTGTTTTTGTTGTTGGCTGAGCTACCTTTGTTTCCTCTCCTTTGGTAGCCAGCATGGTCAGTGGGCTGTGTGCGTCAGGGAACATATATAAGCTTTAAATCCGATGTGGGGGAGGTGGCGATTCTCAGAGTAAATTTGTCTTCGGACGAGCAGCATCAGGGGCCGTTGCTCGAGAGCAGTGAGCTGCCGTTATGGAAATTCTCGGAGATTGAGAATACGGCGGACATTGCAGTATGAGGTATAGTATGAACATTACTGCTAAGATTTTGGAGGGACTCACTGGCTCTGGGTTCGATTCCCGTTTAATTCGGTATTAATTCTTTCGTGATCTCCGGATTCTGATTTGATGCGAATACGGGAATTCAATAATTTGTGTATTATTTGTTGGGACATGCTTAGTTTTGCTGCCGCGACCGTCCCGGGATTCTGCCAGATTTTAATTTGAGGGGAATTAAAATTGAGAGTATTAGAAAGGGAGGCTACTGCAGCCTCTCGTGTCCCTGAGTCCTTTGCTAAAATCGATTCTTACCGAATCGATGACTTTGCTTGGGTATAAGTTAAATTCAGTAAATCTCACTCCAATCCATCCCTCATGTAGGAGCTTGAGAGGATATTAGAGGACCAACTAATTATTTAGACGCATATTACGAACAAGGTTGAGTTTGCTTTGAGAAATTGATGTAAAGAATTAGTTTTTTTTTATAAGATAGGAATAGCTAGGGAAGCTGTCAGATTGGACATTTGAAATAATTTGTGAGTGCTCTGCTCAAAACTGTGCGTTCAACGAAGTAAGTCCAGGTTCGCAACCAGGCCGAAGGGGAGCAGACAGATTTGATCAAAGCACCATATTTAAATTCATAGGTAAGCGAAGTGAGCTCATTACCGGCTCTCTTTTAGAGGAAAGTCTGAGAACTATTGCCGTTCTCAAATGTGGCCAAGAGTCTACTATCGACTCTTGGATAGTCGATTATCCTGGTAGAGCTACTACCGCTCTACACATGGTTGGGGGGAGTCGGTATGGCTTTTTGGGTGGGCTTAAAGACACGATTTATTGGAGCACCGGAGAATCTTCGTTATATGAATTTGATAAGAAAAGTAGAGCAAGCAAGGATTTCAGAAATAAATACTATTAATCTCTCTCAGAAAAACTTGTGTATCATTCACAATAAGAGCTTGATCCTAAGACCTCACCTTTATGAAGCACGTTGATTCTAATTTGAGCAGCATTGATTTGATTTATGTTATTTACAGCTCTGTTAAGTTCGTATCCTACCTCGCCGCAGCCGAACCTTAATTTATGTATCTGCGAGTCAGGTATCTGGCTCCCATTAGGTATTCTATGTGAAGTGTCGTGCGGATTATACATCAGTCGGGAGCTGGGGGCAAATTTGAATATCAAGTTTGTAGTAGATTTGGCTGGCGCTCGATAGGCATTGTAAGCATGGATATTTATTGATTAACATTTTACTCTTGTGTCATCTGAGGATATATGAGTTCTTATTCCTTTCTCTGAGCCAAATCCAGAGAAGTCGGTGCTCCCAGAAGAGAAATTTGTCTGGGACGTCATCCGCTGATATTTACGAGGTCGAAGCTTGAACTCTTTTTTTAAGGCCGCACGTAACCATACCTCAACAGAAGTCTGATGAGTGTAACATTGGATTACCAAAAAATGAGTACAGCAGAGGGGATTGATTACGCCGTGCATGTGTTTGGAAAAATCTACCTTACATGCATGGATATGGTGATCATTTACTTCTTCCACATTGCTTATAGATTAAAGCCAAGAAGTGCTGAATTAGAAGTAAGAATAAAGATTAGAGGAGGAAGAAGAACTTCAGGGGATATCCATGGAATATATGGTTGTGTCTGGAAATACAATTTGGAGATTTTTTTTAATAGAAAAAACTTTTGAAAAACATTACTGATCTTCATGAGAATTCAATAAAGCGATTTAGAATTATAGGAACACTGTTCCATCTGTACACATTATTGCGAAATATGGTTTTGAAAGTTAAATAGGTCTTGTTCGAGAAACAAAGGCAAGTACTTCGAGCAGTATAGTTGACAGAAATAATGCACAAGTAGACGTGTATTGTGCATTAAAGATGTACTGAGGATACATTACTAATTATAGTAACTATAGAACTACTATTTGAATAATCCCAAAGCGCTCCGGAACAAAAAGAAAATAATCAGAGAATCTGAGAACGAAATAGCTGACAGAGAATTACTCTGCACAGACCATTGTCTAGTAGTCTGATCCTTCTTGTATTACAACCCCTGGAAACTCCCGTCAAGCAAGAAATGTTACAGTGTAGCATGAGGCATGGGGGGTGTTCGCAGATTAAGCTCCGTATAGAACATTCTAACTACTGGATGCTGATGAAAATTGAAATGCTGAGCGTATTAATAGACGCAAGGATATGTGTTGTTAGTGTGTAACTGAACATTATTTTTTTATTCATTCTTTCTTTCTATTTGGTATGTCTGTAAATGTACAATTTAGAAATACATTAAAGTATGAAATTGTTCTGCATTTTTATGATACTGTCTCAATTGAAGAAAGTAACAATGTTATGCTGCACTACTAAACTAACTAACTCTATGGTTTAATGAACTCGCAAGTTCATCGCCGCAGTAACAAACGTTCGCCATTGGATTCTATCCTGGGCAACATCAAGCCAGTTTTCATCACAAACACCTACTTCTCGAAGATCTCGTCTAATATTGTCCTCCCAACGACGCCTCGGTCTTCCCAATGGCCTCCTTCCAACGGTCTCCTTACAATCAGGATCGAATATAATCTTAGCTTTTCCTACATCCAGCTACATGGCCTGCCCACCTTAGTCGTCTCGATTTCATTATTTTTACACCTGGTGAATCGTACAATTGGTGGAGTTCTTCATTATGCAGTCTCCTCCACTCTCCACTCATCTCGTACCGTTTCGTCCCGTAAATGTTTCTCAAAACCTTTTTTTCATACACACGTAATTTATGTTATCTGCTAGGGAGATGAACTCCAACTTTCACAACCGTAAAGTATTACCGGAAGAATAACCGTTCTGTATATTTTCAATTTCAACTTTCTTGATATTAATCGCGAAGTTGGAAGTTTCTGGACTTAAAAAAAAACATGCATTGCCATTCCGTGATCTCATTGTTACTTCTTATATGCTCCCAAGTATTTAAATTTGTTTACTTTCTATATAACCTCATCTCTAATTCTTATGTTTTTACTTCCTTCGCCCTGATACACTACACTGTAGGAAAACATCCAACTTTTTGGACGCTTTAAAAAGGGTCAACCTCTGATCGCTAAATGAGTCAATCTTCGATCATTGATTATAGCAAGATATTTTCTCGCATATATATTACACTACTGGAAATCAGAAACTCTTAAATAATTACGTATTCGTTTATTCTTTGGGCCTTATTTAAATGTTGTTCTGTGTGGCTTGTCGTATTACAAAACTTTCTTAAAACACTTCCTAAAATTGAAGCTTTGAGATCTCTGCGTATTCTATTGTGCATACGTGGACAGATAAACTATTTTCAAACTTCAAAACAGAGTAAAAATCTGTTTTTGATTGCAGTGTTAAGTATAAATGAACCTGCAATATGTAAAAGCACAGATTCAACACTTATGTAAATATTTCTCTCTAGCAGTAGACAGTTCTCTCAAGCAGAGCATAAAACGTTGATAGTTCTCGTATTCGTTTATACGGTTTTATAAGAACGTTAAACAAAGGGAGATAATTTACATTTTAAATCAAATGTTCGATGTGAAATACATATACGAGACAGATAATGTTTTACACCGCTTAACATCTGTATGATTATTCTGGATCAGTATTCATATCATTTTGTTTATACATCCTACATTAAATTGTCCCTCGCTTCCATACACGTCGAATAACCCATACATATAGGTCTATTATTTGCTTTCATAGGGATCTTTTTCCCACCGATATCGTATGCAATAAAACTGCAAAGTAATTACGCAAAGAATTGATGTTATAAAACAAACATATGTAATGAAGTTTCTGTGAATTTTAATTTATTTTGCTTTCCATACTATTACTGAATTTTAATTATCTGTTAAAATGTTTATTTTAGACGACAGAGATGGTTTATTAAAATTTTGCAACAGGTTTCTTTTCTCTTTTTTTAACGAATTGAAATGGTATAGCTCAAGGATAGCGATTTATTATTAAATATTTGGTGTTTTAGAGTTCGGACTTCGTGTCAATAAAATTTCAAGATTTATGATGCAACTCTCACGGGGTTTAAAAACCTGGTTGTTGAAAGGAGTTTACACCATGTTTCAATCTTAGGACATAACGTAACTCATACTTAAAAATGCTTTACAATATTTTTAAAGTAACAACAAGTTAAATGAGTTATTTTTACACTTAGTAATTTGTTATTTTTGCGTTGCTTTAACGTTAGTTGCTCATGAGTCATTAGAAGACAATTCATTCAATAACAAATATTGTTTTTCTTCATAAATTCAAGAAAACTTATCCATTGAAAGCCTAGCGATAGTAGCGATATGCAGCAAAAAACGGGGAGATCATCTCCTGTGCATCGTCAAGAACTAAGATGCTTCTAAAAAGAAGCAGTTATGAATTTATTTTGTCTTTAGGCAACTGTGACTCGGGCCGAGAAGCAGTTATGACCTCACATACGTAATTTTCTTTAAACAAAATATGTTCATAGATTTAACATAGACCTGAGCTGGTTTCTTTCAGATCTTGTATCAGTACATAACGTCAGACTACTTGTTACATAAAGTAGTACTAGACAAGAGTCTCACTTCAAATCGAAAAGGATTTATCATCTGCAGTTAGGGATAAATTTGGTGCTTTCTTGCACTAACCTTTCTTGCTGGTTTAGTTTATCAGCTATAGATAGCCCGTAGTCATTTCCGGTTTGATTTCAACTAATAGAATTTTCTCTAGGAAGAACTTAGATTGTCTTTAAAAAAAAAACGCAACTTTCATCTGATTTCGATTCGTTGCTGAGCTTCAGAATGGCGGATGTTTAATCTGAAAGGATGTAGAATTCGCCCAAAACGGAATCATAAAGTTTTAATTATTTTCCCAGATAAGTTTTCACTTTATATTTATACAAATTTTAACAAGTTGATAGCAATCAGAAAGAGTCATTGTAAGTTCTTAACCATCCTATTGCAAAGGGGAAGTCATTTCTGAAGTGTTAATCTGAAGCGCAGAAGAATGGTTCCTTCAGAATAACTTAAATATTGTTTCCTAAGGCCAAAAATTTAGTCACATGCTATTACTCTAAACACACTTTTTTTTTTGTAAATGTGTCTATTTACAACAAAATGCATAATCTTTAAAGAAAATAAAACACTAACTGAAGGCTTGGAAAATCAATTCGGAGCTTTGACATTATTAGCCTCTCGGATATTCACTATATTTATCTCTGATTTTCTCTCTCTCTCGTCTTCATTTCCGATACATATTATCAATATGCGAATTGTCACTACAACCTTTCGGATTTACCAAAAGTTAGAAGGTTGACCAACGACTGCAATAGCCAATCATCATCTACCCAATTTACGACGTCATAAGTCATTAAATTCGGAAATTTTGTGCATCGAAATACAGTGGAACCACAATAACTCGAATCTGAAGTGGAAAAGGCAACATTCGATTAATCAAATATATTTCGACTTCGCGAGTTTCGACTTATTGAGAGGACTAACATGAAACTTTGAGATATAGAGGACCGGAACTGACTGATGCTTCTCTTCTATGGAACATTTTCGCTTCGCCATCATATGACAAACTGCATGCTTATCACGACACGACGTAACAGACACTCGCTCGGACAGCACTGGCAGTGGCGTGAGTGCGGCTCAGATCATTCAGCTCCCTAAACTTCTACTTACAAAGGTTTACTTGAATGAAACTTCGACTTATAGATGTATTTATACTGTAACTTCGACTTGTAGAGGTTCTCAAGCAGGAGATTTCGACTTCTACAGGTTTAACGGCACGTCCAGAAAACATAAAAAAATCGAATTATTGAGGTTTCTATTTCACGATATTCAACTTGTGGAAGTAAATTAACACGGGGTGGGGGGTTGAATAGGGAAGATGAAGGGGAATGAATAAAATTCGAGCTATCAAGGAATTCGAGTTATCGAGGTTATAAATTCGCTATAACTTCGGAACTATGTTTTGCCATGTAAATTGGCAACAAAAAATGTATTACATAATCAGGATAAGCAAAGGGCATAACTTCAAATGTTAGCAACATGAGATTTTACGTCTTTCATAAATAAAAGTTGTAGCTTATATAGTACTGTAACTACTTTTTAGCATCGGATACAATAATTTCTGGACTTCTGACCCATTTTCGTCCTACGAATTGTACAAAAAAGCTTCCAGTGGGAAAACTACCATATGGAAGAGGATTGTAAGAACTTACGTAAAGGCTGAAAGTCTATATAACAAATGGAAGATCTATAGTGCAAATACTTCGCAATACTTCATACATTATCTGGCACTGCAAATTCTCCACAGACTGCACATTACAAAGAAGCTTGCTCTGTGTTCTCTTGATCATCCGAGAGGAATATCAGTTTGTTTACATCTCAGCTATCACAATCAAATTGATTTCCGATACTCTACTACGTGCGACACCAAAAATTGAATTTTCTCCTCGTGCTTTCTAAAAATGTTTATGCTCCTATTTTCTTTTGAAACTGAAAAAAAAAATATAAGGAATTTGACAATCTTTTTAGATTGCCATCAGAAAAACTCTCAGAAAGTAAAAATACGGTAGATTGAATTTCTGAGTACATAATATTGGCTGATGATGCTGTTTCCTCTCTAGGAAATTATTAGAGAATTAAATGCGTTGTAGCCTCAATTTTCTTCAATTTCGCAATCTAACAGACAAAATCCATGAGCAGATTCTACACACAAATATATAATTATGTGTGAGTACAAAAGCTCAGGATTCAGTAGAAAATACAGTCTGGCAACAATGATTTGATCAATGTTTAAAGAAATAGTTTGGGTGTGATACAAAAATATGCATATTAGCATGCTATGCAGACCGAAATTCAAGGTTCATCGAAATTCAACATAACCACTACCCATTCCAAAGCATTGCTCTTCAGATGTTGAATTAGAAGATAGTCCGATTGATTCTCTTTGTCCCTGATTCATTTATTAGAAAAATGTTTGCATTTTCTGATTCAAGTCTTTATCAAAACTTGCTGTTAACTCAGAAAGAGAAAAAGGGTTCGGTCGCCCGACACTAACTCTCTGAAGCATCTCTAGAACAGTGTGAAAGGTTCCTTTCAAGCTATGAATCCTACAGTTCATAAATGCGACCCAATTATGGAATGTTATACGAAATAGTTAAATATTACTACCTATATGGAGTACTACAGTCAACTGTTGGCCTCTGCCTGGTCATGTGGCCATTTATCGAGGTTCGATCTAGGGCAGTCTGACTCAAAGATGACAAAAGGCCATTAATAAATTCAAAATTCAATTCAACATGTGCTTATCCGACCAAGACAGGATGTCATCAAGTCTTCCTGAATCTTTTAGAAGTTTGTTCTACACGAAAAAAATCGTATCTCTGGATCATACAAAATTTTCTTGTCGAGATGCTTTTAATATCCAATATTAAAATACGTTATCATGAACATTACCTGTAAGTTCTATTTTACTTCTTCGATATACAGTGGCAAAAGAAGCTAATATTCACGAAGTTTTAAAAGAATGAGTTACTTGTCCTTGTAGGAAGTCCTTCAATTTATTTCGGAATCACTATGGAGATATAATATGTTCTTTAGTATCTTATTTAAAATAATTTAAAAGTAAAGATCCGAAAGTACTATAGTCAAGTTGCTTCGAGACAATGAAAAATATACGCCTCACGATCTCGTTCCACAACTATCAAATTATGTGTCCTTTAACTTTGTTATACATTACTATTAATCAGTTCCTAAGTCGTATACATTATTGTAGGAGAAACATTATCAGAAAAGGGAAATAATACGTTTCTGTACGATAAAAACAGTAATCTGACATCCTGAATAACAAACATTGATCTTCCGACCTTGAAGAAAGACGTCGATTGTGATCTCGCCTCCTTCCGCACTCACTCGAAGACTTTCACCAAATTTAAAATAAAAGCATAATCAACAGAATCACGAGTGTGTGTGTGCTGACTAATGTATTTTTCTTGTTGTGTGATGTGTTATTTGCAAATAAATGCAAGCTACAACTGTAACTTCTAAGCGCAGAGGGAGAAGAGGGAGGGGGAAATAACACACCAATGATATCGCCCTCTCAATTCAAGTTGGTAATCTCTTGAGAGAAGTGAACGGGATTCAATATCTTGAAGGAGTGCTATCTCCTCTTGCAAGAGATGATTTATATCGTCCCCCATCTTTTCCTCTCAAAGCCCTTTGTTGAGATTATTAACTTCCACAAACATCTCTGGAAGTTTCATGTAGTGGCATCCATAAACCTTCCAAGTAGCGTTTTCCGATGTGGAAACAAACAAAGACTTTTCAATCTGTTACAAACATCAAACTTAACAAAATACTAAATCGTAAATCGAATTACGGTTTGGCATTACTATTTTTTTTTCTCGCTATCTTTATGTAGAAAAGCAAAGTCAAGTACATAACGGTGTGCCAAGCTGAAAATTTATCACCGCAGAGCCAGAGTTCAGCATTGTATTTATTTAGTAACATCAATTTATTTCGCGTTATTAGGTTCTAAGTAAAAGCCAATGTTTCGCAATCTTGTCGATGGAATGACGAAAGCTGGAGATTTCAGGCGCATAAAGAAGGGATGCATCAAACTGTATCTAACATTTTTTTCTAACAAGTGGGAGCAGATGTCATAGGCTTCATTTTCCATTATTCCTCGACATTCTGCGCCAGTAGCTTGTTTCTCTGGTTTTTATCTGTACTTATGTCTGCCCAAGAAATACTTGTCTCATATCTTAGCTAGTTACTGAAATGTTTGGTCTGCTGTGATTGGCTATGCTGTCTGTTAATATAGTTCTGTTCCAATATAGCGTAAACATCTAATATCACTGCTTCTGTTTATTTTTGTAATACAATTCGTCTCCTGTCAAGTTCTCAGTGTACTATCCTATTTACTCATGTCTTTATTTATATTGACCAAGAATGAACATCAGCTTGTGATATGGTGAGCTGTTGGTGGAGCGAGATACACGAAAAAATTCAATCCATGTCCTGGAGGGGAGGCATGATTTGAACTTACACCCAGAAAAAACACAACACAATCTAATTCAACATTTTCATTGGCTGAAATATTTTGCGCGTACTTCCTTCCCTGTTCCATGTTCCAGTTCCGGATAAAGATTCAGTTGTGAAAGAGGAATGGAGTAAGAAAAACAGAAAATACGATAAGATGGAGAATATTCTAGAACGCTTCAAATTCATATGTACGGCAGAAAATATGAAAGATCTACAATTGGAAATACGTACCATAGATAATAGCAGAATAATAGTTTAGTATAGGGTCTATTTTCAGTTTCAACTTTATTGATATTTATCGTGAAGCTAAAAGCTTCTGAGCGGATTAGAAACATGCGTTGTCCTAATGGAGATCTAAAATACTATTAATATTGCTTGGCAATCTTTTACCAACAGGAAATTAGATTAGGTTAGATTACTGCAATATTTTGATAGCCATAAACTGGAAATATCCCTACCATTTCCATTTATACTTGCATTCCCAATAGCGATACCCAATAGGAAAACCAATAAGATAAAAGGAATTGCTACCGTTGTGGTTTTTCGGGCGCAAATTCAAATCATGCGTCCTGGAGGCGTCTTCCTCACATGACTTAGTAGGTGTGTGTCCAGCTATCTATCCCCGTCTAATATATTTGAGTACCATCCCAATAATCGGTTGGTAAAACTGAAAAACTCCAGAAAACCTCAGTCAAAGTGAGACCTCAGTCAAGTTGTTGTGCGCTGCAGAACAACTAGTAGGTTCCTAGTGCCGAGATAGGAAGTCTGCGAAGTTAAAGGATCACGTAATCAATTGGCTTTTAGAGGGAAAGTACTTTATACTCCCCCCCAAGAAAGAAACGAACTCTGAATTTGTAAGGTAGTACCACTCTTGTAAGACTGAATAAAATCGGTAATTCTTCCGTTGGATTAAACATTTTTTAAAAAAAAGTGCCAACTATTCACAGCAGAATGCAACATAAGGATTCCAGAAACATTTCATGTTCCCACTGATGAAGAAACACGCTTCTGTGTAAAAGGATTAACTAATCTACTCCGAACTCTCTGATATTGATCAGATGGCTCATAGATTTGTTCAGTCACGTTAGTAAACAGGCTTGTCAAACCTAAAGTAAAAATTTTGGCTCCTGTCTACCACTGTAATATTAATGTTTTTAGGTGAAGATGCTATCTGCAGCCAAGCAGTCTTTTGTCGGAAGTTGCAAGTATGCTCAAATTTGAAATAATGCTTTGCCAACATCAATTTGTAACATCAATAAAAAATGATGACTTCTTTAATAAAGTTTCTTCCACCCCATCCTTTTCTCAGCTGGACTACTTTTTATCGCACTTTTAAATCTGCAACGTGAGTCTTCTAAAACTAAGAAGCGGAAAAAGATGGGTTTCCGAGAATTCACGATTTTGTTCTTCATTCTTTTTTACAATTTCATCCTGGTTGTAACGTAAACCCTTCCGCTTCTTGTTTCCAGTACATTGACATTTTCTTCTCATACAAAATATATAAAAGCACGGAGCAGTTAACACTGAACGTAATATTTCGTCTATTTCCTTCACCAATGACGACGGTAGTGTATTAAAGCAACATGTTTGTTTCTTTCCTCATATGTGACCGTCACGCAATATGAAGCCTGAGACGTGCTGAGGAAGTAGATCTGGGAGTTATATATCATGACTTGTTACAGATTAAAGCCCAGGAAAAATATACTTCTTTTTATCCCAAGTAAAGCACTTCTTTTTTCTTTTTCTCACTCATTTTAGCGAGATAGTTTATTTAACTTAGTAAAAAGACTAGCTGATTTGCCCGATCGTTGGTGCGGGATGAATAAAATATGTTGCCACCCCCATGCCGATGGGGGCTGCACTTGGACTTAAACGACATCGGGAGTTACAATTCATCTCAGGGTCTCCAAACACTAATATCAGTCGTTTTTTATTATTATTACATATCATCCCTTCCCAGCCCTCCCTAGGGGTGTTAGGAGTGTGTTACCTACAGGCACGTATTGAGGGGTGGGTCCGGACCACCCTCAAAAACTCAGGGTTGTATGGGAAAATAGTATAACTTCAGGGGTAACAAATATACATTTCATGCCCACACACACCTTGGATTCCCCCTCAAGACCTTGGACCTCTACCAAAAACAAGTTCTAGATACGTGCATGGTACCTGGATAGCCAATGAATTGGTAGTCAGGCCAAATTTGACCACTTGAAGGTAGTCAACCCGTCGAACAACATTGTAGCGTGGGTTGCCATGTACTTTGCTTTTAATTTTTCCATTGTCGTTACCACGGTCATTGGAATTCAATGGATAATTAGATGGTCGATTATCTCTGAAGATAATAATTTTAGAGTCAAAGTGATATGATAACTTCCCAGTCCGGTCCAGTGTCTAATCATGTGCGAAAAATCATTCCAATCGGTCAAGCACTTTTTGCGTGATGCTCACGCACATATAGTCACTTTTAATTTTGTATATAGAGATTACTAGTTCGGAGATAAGCGACCCCATCAGCGACAAAACAGTCAAAATCACTTATGGTTAAGTGGATCCGAACAATTTAGACCCAGAATTATCTGAAACTACGGATATGTATAGGAAAATATCCGGATCACAGTCCGAAATTCGACATTTCGAATTAGACTCCATATCCGAGATCCGGTATTTACATTTGTACGTGTTTTTCAACAACAATATCTATACCAGTCTGGCATTCATTTATTAGTAGCGCAGTGCAACTTCCTAATTCCTGTATCAAACATTGATATCATTGTGAAATGAAAGTGATCCATATACCAAATATACAGGATGTTGCAAAATAACATCGAAAGAACCAGCTCACGAGATTACTGACTTTAAAATAAGAAAAAAAAAATGTACACTATCTCCCCACTCCCCTCCCGCCGAGTGTGCACAAATGCTTAGTTTCAGTACTATAGTTGCCAAAAGCGTGGGAAAATGACCAGTACCATTAACAGCAGAACTGAGGCGCCATGCTCGCATAATGGCATAAGTGCTACTGTTATTGAAAATATCAAGCTTTAAAGTTCATTTCCCCACGCTTTCGGCAGCTTATAGTTCCGAAACGCAGCGGAATTTCCACCCTGATGAATGAAGCTTTTATTCTTCTTATATTTGTGTGTACTATCATCCCTCCAAGTTTGTTGCTGTTATTCTGCGACACACTTTAGAAGCATAGAACATAACTGAAAATCGTACCAAAACGTCATTGAAAATCGAATATTGGTCTGACTTGAATTATATAGATGCCTAAAGGCCGTATATGAATTCAATTTGAATATGCTATTGCCGATACCTAAATATGATGGAAACCAAATATTCCTGTCGAGATATAATTAGAAATTCAACGTTGTTCATAATGAAAATTAGTTTGAAATCGAAAATCCTCCAAATCAAAAAATCATTAGAAATTACCGTAAACATCGATCATTTAAAATATCGTTCGATATCGATATGCCACATATTATTTTCGATACTTCTTGATATCAATATTTCGCTATTGAAAAATATCGATCGATAGGTGAATCCAAAACCACAGCCCTAGGCTAGTCAAACAGAAAAATCGTACATTACCAGCGTAAGCAGGGTTCATAGCGATGATTCGTAGTGAGAAACAACTCCCGTTACAACGAAGCCTGGGTAAGGAATGGAATTTGTTCAAAATGCCTGTTAATCCAAATTCACTCTTCATGTTGAATGTATTAAATAGTTAGTCAAAAGGCATGTTTCTGGAACTTGTAATCTGTGGTTATGCGGCAGAAACAGAACACCGTGCGCAAGTGCACGCTAGGATGGGAAGACACGTAAAGATCGATCGAATCACTCGCACACACGTATATAAAACATATCTTAGCGCACTCTTCTCCAAATGCATAATTAATTCCCTCATTTGGGCACTTAACATGCCTCTCATGCTGGAAGAGAGGGGTTAGGAATGACATTTACTGTAATTTACAGTACCGATGAAGAACCAAAGAGAAAATACTACTGTTTCTTTCTCTCTTTTTAGAGAGAGAGAGAGAGTGTGTCAATGAATTAAATATTAGGGGTCCTATAGAGAATTCCTGTACTCATTCCACAAATATACGGAATCCTTTAGTATAGCAACAGACGCAGGAAAGCATTTGCCACTCACATTATACATTAAATCAATATTTGATTATCCGAAACACTAATTTTGCGTAAACTGGAAACCGCTTATAAATGATCAGGAATTCGTGCAATTTTGCTACATCGTTTCATATTATACAGGTCCTAACTTTAAAATGGAAATTCGGAAATAATGCGTTGCATTTATACAACAGAGTGAACAGACGTAATTTTAAAGTAACAAGAGGATCAACACATCTGAAAGCTAAAGTTAAGAAGTATAGACTGATAACTGAAAACTGGAAATTATAAGAAATGTATTAAAAGGATTTCCCCGAGAATTTCCCAGTCATTTTATCAGCTTTCACAAATGTTAAGTCTCGATCGTTTTAAACGCGACTTTACATCAAAGTTTTGCATGGCTTTAAAGCAAAGTGTACAGACAGCACGGGTGGGAGAGAAAGATTAGTGTGTGTCGAAAAGGGGTAATTGCATTTGGGCTTGTAAAAGGATATCGTATTGAAGAAGTGGCGGGGTTCGCTGGTGCATCCCGCAGTACAATTAAGTGTTCTATAGTCAATTGAAGCAAACGCGGTGGATATCACACCGGCGTGAGAACTGTGGTCGAAAAAAGATGTTCCCATACAGGGGCCGCCGGGGGGTGTCACGTATATTGCCCACCTGTCGTTGGGGTAAGACGCAACAATTGCTCCAGACAATCAAAGCTGATCCATTTGCCTCAATTTCAGAACGTACACTACGATGGGTACTCTGTAAGTTACATCTGCAGTAGAGTACCCAGAAAGAAGCCAATGGTAACATACGCACACAATAAAATGCTGCTACAATGCGAGATACTCCACAAGAACTGTATACAGCAGAGGACTGGAACGCTTCATTTGGTGTGGTAAGTCCAGTCCACAGCCTTTACCGCAAGGATGCTAGATGCAGAGTGTACAGACAACGGAGTGTATGCTATAAGGAAGATTGTGTACAAGGAGTACTGCCCGTTGCGAGTGGGTCTATGATTTTCATCTTCCGGAAATGAGCCGAGGCTCGCGGAATCGAGCAGTAGAGGATCCCGGGGGGGGGGGGGATCGAATGAGCCCTTTAGTGGTAATCACTGCGCATTTGAACCATTCGGCTTCCGACGAACAGATGCTTCCTTTTGTCCACCATTTCGTTGTAATTCAACTCTGAACTCGTTCATTTTTCAGGACGATAACTATAGATAGACTGCATCGTGCCAAGCATGTCTGATTGGTTCGAGGAACATGCAAAGGACTTTTCATCTTCCGTGGCCAGCAAAATCCCCAGATGTGTGTTTTATAGAAAATCTGTGGGACTGTAAGGAAAATTGAGTCAAGCAGAGACAGAGACATCCGAGGAACCCTGTGTGTAACTTAGACATAGTGCACACTACACAGACGTCCCAATAGCCTGAAAACCTGGCCAAAAAATAATTCCGAAGATGCTAAAAGTTGTGTTTAACTAACTGCTATGCGTTTCTTCTGCTATGTCTGGCGATAATAAAACTGAAGCCAAGAATAGATAATCCATCGTCTTCAGTCAGAGTCGCCAGCCTAAAATGGCAGTTTGAGGATGTGCTCTTGTCCTTAGTGGTGTAGGGTTAACGAACCCAGTACTTCAATACAATATAGGGTTCTCGTCGGTGACAACTAATGATGAGTAATGTTTGATATGGTTATATTTATATCCATGCTATCGTAAAAAGCATAAATAAATATAATATATAGTCCTATGGTTGGTTTTTTTAAATATATTAATGTATATCATTGTGTTTTATTTAAGTTTGAGCATTGATAATATTATTATATAAAGCTACAATTTTTGCCGTTGCTAAGATCTACGTTAAAATATTATTTGATTGTTCCATAGTCACCCTCTGAAAGAAAAATTGTGGCTTCGTGCTGCTTTGGATGTTAGCCTAAAAAGTGTCACACTGTAGAAAATGAACAGATGCACTAAAATGTAATTTTAGGCAAATAGGACAGTTGGAAAATGTCTATGAACGCAAAAGAACTTTTTTCGGCAGTAATAAATATTCTTAAAACAAATTATTCAAATTGGATTGTCCTACGATGTTATATCCCTTACCATAGCTTTATTTGCATGTTGAATATGCAATTTCTAGGGCGACGAGACAAGTTGTTCAGGATATTTCAGCATTCATGTAGAAGAAAGGAGCAAGAAACAATTTTTGTTAAATCATTTAATAAACAAAACAGGGCAGATTGTAGCGAACTATTTCGCCAACTGGACAAGGTTGACAGAAACTCACAAAAGTTTCTCAAAATTAACGAATATGGTTGGAGCAACACATTATTTCTAAAATTAGTATAGATTCACAATCTTATTTGAAGAGGACAACTACAGACGGACTTTGAAGCGAGAAGTATCAGATCAAAGAGAAGAAAATATTAAACATCGTGAGTTTTCCCGTTGATTCGGATGAAGTGTTTACTCAAATGATGGCTACACATCAAGAATATTTTTCGACAAAGACAATAATTCATTCAAAATTACATGAATAAATAGATCGTGATGTGATACACAGATCCGAGATTATATGAAGAACCATATCCAGTGGATTTTACATCAACGTGATACTCGTGAAATGCACACAAAGGAAACTGACAAGCTGTTTGTTTCTCTGTATCTCTGGTATTACATATATGCCTGTAAGGAAAGGAAGCAGAAAACCGGTACGCACACTTTGAAATGAAAGGATAGAGGTTTCGCAGGGGTATACACCCTAATTAAGGCCGAAAAAGAAACTATTTGCAATGTTTCTACGCATCAACTTTCTTTCTAAAATGACGTATGTCTTCCTTTCTTCCTAAACAATTGCAAATTTTCATAATCACAAATGGCTCTTTTCTCCAGTCTACATGTTCCTAAGGAAATATTCTAGGATATAAGTTTACTAAGATGAATTTCAGTTCACTTTACTCGATTTTCTTCGCTCAAAACTGTGCCAGACCGCAGTGGATCAACGGTTAGATCGTTCACCTCTGCGCTTGGGGGTCGTCAGTTCAAATCCTGCTTGTGCAGTGTGGGCTTTGTGGTGGACAAACATCGTGTGCGTGGGTTTTCTCCTTCCCTCCCACTATCTTCATCCCGCTAATTCTCCCATCATCATTCATTCGGTCTGATCCAAAGTTGCCTAAATGCCTTAGATAAAATTCAATTCAATGAGTGTTATATAATGCAGTCAAATCAATAGTTTTGCATTTTCATCCTTCCATTGAGTATAAATTGCAAATCAAATAATTTGATACAAATACATAATGTTACAAAAACTGGATTTTCTGTTTTCTGTATGTTCGTTTTCATATGTATTAACAAAATAAACAATGTTTGTAATACAAATTTGTAACCTTATAATGTGAATTGGGTTCCTACATTCTCCTCTAAAATTTCGTGTGTAATATGAAATGAACCAATCAAATAGTTCGTTAAAATTCTATGTCGATCACTTTGATTTTGGTTTACATCATCAGAACCTTAACATCACATCAGGACTAAAAGGTAAATTTCAAGCTTACATATGATTCAAACTACAGAACGATTAAAAATACTGCACTTTTTTTCTACTTTAAAAGATATTATATATATTTAAATCATCGATTTTTTTAAAAAAAATACCTGAATTAAATCGCTATTTAAATTACTTTGATTTAAATCAATCAAACCTTCTTCGAACCTTACGTTTGCTACACCACATTGCTTGCAAGTAGAAGGGTGTCACCTGACGACACTTTGTGGAAAATTGCACGAATTTCCCGTATCTGGCTGATAGCAAGTAGTCGATTTCCCAGGATTTTCGATTTCGCATTTTTAGTTACAATTTATAAAAGGCTACGAGCTATATATTGTGTTGTTGAAGTCCAATACTGTAGCTAACTTATAAAAGGCTACAACCCCAATTTAACATAGCATCGATTTAACCCCACATAGTACACCAAAGGCTACGGCCCACCCCCTATTTAATATAGCAGAGATTTCATAAAAGGCTACGAACCCTTTCCAGCCCTATTTAACATAGCACAGATTACATGTCATCTAGGCTATCTACCCTAGCCCACACAGTGCACGATAGGGTACGAAGCTCTTTTTCAGCCCCTAGCAGAGATTACACAGGAATTAGGCCAGATACCCAGGAATATATGCTATTTAACCTAGCACAGCACCAATTTCCGTGCACACCCAGAGAAACCTGCATAATAGACCACACAGTGCACGATAGGCTACGAGGCTCTTTTTCAACCCCCCCCCCCCAAAAAAAAACTACTTAACATAGCACAAATTACAGAGGCTACGGTCCATCCCCTATTTAATATAGCAGAGATTACATAAGAATATATGCTAGTAGACCAGTGCACAATAGCAAATAAGGCTACGAACCCCTATTTAACATAGCAGAGGTCACACAGATACACAGGAATATATGCCAGTTATACTATTTAACCCCTACATAGTACACCAGTGCACGATAGGGTACGAAGCTGTTTACAACCTCCCCCCCAGAAAAAAACACTACTTAACATAGCAGAGATTACAACACGGCTACGGTATTTCCACCCACATAATAGACCACACAGTGCACGATAGCAGAGATTACAACAGTACACCAGTGCACGATAGGCTACGAACCCCTATTTAACCTCTATGCTATTTACGAAGCCCTTTATTTAACCTAGTAGAGATTACAACACGGCTACGGTATTTCCGCCCACATAATAGACCACACAGTGCACGATAGCAGAGAGCAGAGATTGCACAGATACACATGAATATATGCTATTTAACCTAGCAGATATTCCAACACATCACAGAGGACATACGTATAACCCACCATAGCAGCAATTACGGGTCCTCTAGGCTAGCTAGAGCCAATGTCCAGTTTCCAACACAGCACAGAGGCTACGAATAACCAGCCCATAGCCATACCATAGCAGAGATTATATGCCCGCTAACCTAGCCCAAATAACATGTACGCCCTCCAACACTATGAAAGGGTACGAAGCTCTTTTTCAACCCTCATTTAACATAGCAGAAGCAATGTACTTACAGAGATCTGAATTCAGTTTCCCGCACAGCGGCTACGATATTTCCACCCACACCTATTTAACATAGCAGAGATTAAATGTCATCTACGCTAGCTAACCCACATAATAGACCACACCCTACAACCAATGGTCAATAGTAATCGGTAACTACCCGATATGAGTCTGTTGACTAAGCACTTATAATCACAACCAACAGTCTCTACCTGGGCCCAAGTCAAAAAGATGGTACTAAGGTTGAAGGTCAAATATTTAAATATTTAGCTAGCCTACAGGGCATGTAATCTCTGCTATGGTAGGTTATTCGTAGCCTCTGTGCTATGCTGGAAACTGAACATTCGCTCTAGCTAGCCTAGAGGACACGTAATTGCCGCTATGGTGGGTTATACATATGTCCTCTGTGATGTGTTGGAATCTGTGCTAGGCTAAATAGCATATATTCCTGTGTATCTGTGTAATCTCTGCTATCGTGAACTGTGTGGTCTATTATGTGGGTGGAAATATCGTAGCCGTGTTGTAATCTCTGCTATGTCGAGTAGTGTTTTTTTCTGGGGGGTGTGTGTGTGAAAAAGAGCTTCGTACCCTATCGTGCACTGGTGTACTATGTAGGAGTTAAATAGTATAACTGGCATATATTCCTGTGTATCTGTGTGACCTCTGCTATGTTAAATAGGGGTTCGTAGCCTTATTTGCTATTGTGCACTGGTCTACTAGCATATATTCTTATGTAATCTCTGCTATATTAAATAGGGGATGGACCGTAGCCTCTGTAATTTGTGCTATGTTAAGTAGTTTTTTTTTGGGGGGGGGGGGTTGAAAAAGAGCCTCGTAGCCTATCGTGCACTGTGTGGTCTATTATGCAGGTTTCTCTGGGTGTGCACGGAAATTGGTGCTGTGCTAGGTTAAATAGCATATATCCCTGGGTATCTGGCCTAATTCCTGTGTAATCTCTGCTAGGGGCTGAAAAAGAGCTTCGTACCCTATCGTGCACTGTGTGGGCTAGGGTAGATAGCCTAGATGACATGTAATCTGTGCTATGTTAAATAGGGCTGGAAAGGGTTCGTAGCCTTTTATGAAATCTCTGCTATATTAAATAGGGGGTGGGCCGTAGCCTTTGGTGTACTATGTGGGGTTAAATCGATGCTATGTTAAATTGGGGTCGTAGTCTTTTATAAGTTAACTACAGTATTGGACTTCAACAACACATTATATAGCTCGTAGCATTTTATATATTGTAACTAAAAATGCGACACAACGTATCGTACAGCCCTGGGAAATCAACTACTTGCTATCAGCCAGATACGAGAAATTCGTGCAATTTTCCACAAAGTGTCGTCAGGTGACACCCTCCTACTCTTGCAGTTACTCCAATAGTTCAACAGAAAACAGGGCGGAGCTGAGGAAAGAATTACAAGATATTAAGATCATTGGATGAGAACAGATATGTATAATGTGAGGAGGAGGAGTACTGCCAGGGAACAAATAACGAACATAGAGGTAGGTATCAGTTATCAAAGTTTACTTTGAAATCAGAGCCACAAACGTTCTTCTTAAGTCTCAAATATGAAGAAATAAAGAGGGTTACAGAAACCTTTGATCAAATAGTGTATCACATTTCAATTTCGTATTAAATTAACTAAAGACAACTTAAGGATCTCAGCAAGATTCATGGTACACTTCAGTATATTGCTACAAGATGATCTTTAAGTATACAATATCTGCAGGAATACATGATTATTTTCTTTGTCACCGAATTGTCTAAACACATTGAATGGATCAATACCAGTTTTTTTAGATTCAACTCCTTTCCTACAAGTGAAATGTGTGTGTAGCTTCAATGAGAGGTTAACCTACATCACGTGATATGAAAGTGACGATGTCAATTCCAGTTTAATTTCCGTCGTCTTCTCGTCCTCCTCCCCTCCCTCTTTCCCTCACATCTCGTTGTCCCTTAAAGTAAAAATGTCATTGAAATCTTCTATACTTTAGCAAACAGAAAGTTACAAGTATTTCCTGATACTCTAAGAGAATCTAACCTAGATTCTTATTTGTAAACAAAGATTTTATTTTTGCTTTCTTTGTAGGAGGAGGTTTTGTACACTGACACAAATTCCATCTATGTAGCCGGTGTCAACATAAAAACCACGTGTTGGAAAAATTAATGAAGTTGAATCACTTGCTAAAAGCTTTTGATTTCTGGTAAGTGAAATAAGTAATTCTGGATAGAATATTTTTCTAGGCAGCTGACACTAATTTTGTTTTCTCAATTAAAAAAAAAAAAAAAATGGAAAGTAAACAGCAAATGAAGTAAATTTCTTCAAGTAAAATTTATTGCAACACCTTTAGACGAGAAATTTTGTTTTAGGTACTTCATGATTACAATTTTGTACAAACTGATATATATGGACTGTGCAACAGTGGGAACATCAATATGTTTTCAATTCTTTATAATACTCAACAACAAAAGTAAGAGATTAAGGAAATGGCCTTGTCCGGCTGTTAACGTCCCATCTCATAAGTAGCGGGTCCGAAATAAAAATATAGAGCTTAAAGTTAGCAATACGTTGTCAGGGGTCAAAAGACGAGACATATCATCATTGAAATAGCCATCATGTGCGACATGGTAAATCCATACCTGGTGCTTCAAAAGTTATATTTAAATATTAAAGGGTGACTTACTCAGGACGAAAAGAGAAAAAAGTTCCTTCCGATAAATTAAAAAAACGTAGTTTCGAAAGTTGGCGCATCATCCTCATAAATGACGTCATATTTCAACAAATAATGACGTAGGACTTGTCGTCTCAACAAATCACAATTGAAATAGTATCCATTACATCTAGTTCAGTGAAGTTTATGACTGAATATCGAAGCCTAGAGGAAATTTGTATGGTTGCGTATTGAGCAATGGTAATGCCTTGACAATTGAATTCTTACATGGGAAAGAATCCCTTTTACCTATGCAGCATTCCCTCAATCACACAAACTTTGCTGAAATACCAAACAAATGACCAAATACCCAATACTGTGCGCTCAATCACAAACTTTGCGTGAGAAGCAGAATTTAGCTGCGGAAAAATACGGAAAACTCCCCGCTTAAATAGTTGTAGTACACATTACTCTTATTTTTAACATAAAATTAGGAAAATTTCTAAAGACATTTTGAATTTGAATTTATTTATGGCTTTTAGGCATCAATGACTAAAACCATCTGTAAAGATATGTACATTTGTTATGGGTTATGAACAAGTTTTCGTAGTGTTCCTTTCAAGGAAGGCAACACCAACGCCTCTTTCTATTTAAAATTTTGAAGTTGCGCCCACGAGAGGTATTTCTGCGATGCAACTGTTTTCGAAAACTTCACAGTTTGATTTCGCATATCCGATTTCGCAATTTGCTTTAGTTTCGAACCTTTGCTTACTGTTTTCTTTGAGTTACAGCAACCGAAAATTACCCCAACCCCTCTACACCATATTAATATTGACCTACCAATTAGATCTTATAGCTAGCAAATAGTATGAGCTATCGAAGAGGGTTTCCAATAAAAGTTGTTCAAAATTTAACGCTCGTTTCAAAGATAGCAAAATCAATACCAACTGTAATTTAAAATTTTTAAGTTGTTTTCCCCCCGTAGAGGTATTCCCGGGACGCCACTGATTTCAGCATTATCACCATGTGACTCTGCATGTGCACTTTGGTATACATAATTTTTGTTTCAAAAATCTATATGCAATAGGAGCCGAGTTATAACCCTGGTACAGACTTTCAGATACACAGTGGACAAAAATTAGGGTTCAACATTCTAGTAACGAGAAGTTCTCATCGGACCAAGAAAAAAGTTTTATTGAAAAAATTTAAAAAAAGAGCGTAGTATTTTTTTTTTTTTTTTTTGTATGAATAAGGGAGGTTTTGCAAGGTAAGAATTATTGCAAGGAATTAACATTGTACAATACCGGTAAGCACGCACAGAAATTAACTCCGAGTCGCATTCGTCAATCATAAACTTAGCTGAAATAGATGGATTGAGTAAAACTTCGATCATGATTTGCTAAACTGATACTACCTTGTTATTATTTGTCGGAATATGACGTAATTTATGACGATACCTCCCACACTTCGGATGCCTCTAGCCCGAAACTACACACTTTTTTCTGTTTCTTCGAAAGAAGAACTGATTTCTTGGTTTGATGAGGTCTATTCATTCGTTCTTGTCCACTTTGTATTATATACAAATATGCGTGTGAATTCCCCACACAATTTCTTAGCGCCTTTGCACCTTGAGTGGCTCTTAGTCAACCAGTTTGAGAAGAACACCTCGCAACCGATCAAGGTCTTGGAATTCGAATTTATAGTGAAGAAGCAAAGCACAGCTTCAGTTAAATGTTCCGAACTATAAATGAACCGTATTAATTTTTCTATTCATGTTGATTTCGAACTTACAAACAAACGATATAGTCCAATATGAAGTATAATTACTGGTTAATTCTATGGTAAGTTACGTGGCAGTGGAGGCGTAAGGGTGGTAGTAAGAAGGCCCCACACCGGTCGCCAAAGCAAATTAGTTTAATCGTTCGTTTAGGTAAATCAATGGGACAACTTGATGGTATACGGTGACTTCTCATGATTCTTACTTGTGGGCTTGGCTGTAATGGCTGATAAGTCACAATTTTAATAACCATTCTCATGTATAGACTACAACGAGTGTACTAGAAGTTACGCATCCTGGCTAGTGAGTCCCCCCCCCCCCCCAGCTTTCAGGCTTCACTTGCCCCGGTCCCCAGCTGGCCTTACACCGCCACTGTTATGTGGCACATGTATGAAACATCCAGGTGTCTGGGGAGCCCAAGAATATTGATGAAACTACCAAAATTTGGTATCAAAATGTAAGAGGTCTCAGAACGAAAAAGTGCTTCTCTGTGCTTGGTTACTTAGAGCATGCTTAGAAAAACTTTCGTAAACTTCATTTTTATATAGGCTAGTCTAAGCATGCTTATAGTAGTAATATAACAGCTAGCAGTTAAGCTTTCGGCACTGTCCGAAGTCCTTAGATTTTGTGGATAAGTAGAGTAAGTACAATTGAAGTCTGATGTGTAGTGTTATTTGTGAAAATAAAAAATAAAATAATTTTAGATATATCTAGTTTCATTCAGAAATAATGTATAAAATCCTTGAGTAGGAAACACGTTATAACAGATATAGTGTCATAGCATTATAATTTTTAGATCATTTGTATCGTATAAATAAGGTACATATACGTAATTATATAGAACCAAATAACCTTTCTCTCTCTAAAATCAAGAATGAGGATGCCCAATCGTTTTTCTTACCTCAAAGGGTTGTGCAGGGAAACATTGAAGAATGGCATCTACAGAACCACGCTGGGACCTATGAGAAAAAAAAAGTTAATGATCAGAAAGAGTAGCGACGCTTAAAAACAGACAAGTAAACTGAATAAGTGGAAAAAGAATTGACTATAGCTTCGCACGAGCTGAAGATCAAATTAATCTAGTCCGTATTACTTTACCTGTTTGAGAAAGAACACATATTGAAGGTAGTTTTTAAGATTTTCATAGGTGTACAAATTTGACTTTTTTTTTTGTGAGAACCAGTGATTCAACCAGACCACCCTGTGCGGTGTGTTTACTTTCCAAAGTCTCGACAACACCCTCCAACTTTAAAATTTTTGCTGTGAAAAATCGATAGAAATCGTACGAAACTTCATTTACACACTCCCAATTTTGACTTTACACCCCTCAAACTGAAAATCCTGGCGGAAACCCTGTTGAGAACTAAAAAAGTTATACATGGAGTATTCTACAAATTAGAAGACCTAACAACTATTGAACTAGAATAGGAAAAAAAATGTTATTTTTCTGAATTATACTATGTCTTATTAAAAACTTGTTGAATAATTACAATCATGTGGTAAAGGGTATATAATCTTTGCTTACAATGCCAATTTCGACCACCACTAAAACGTTTATCGAGATTATAAACCTTGTATGTTCAAACATCATGAGACTGGCATATGTTATGTCCTTAAAGCACTTTAAACTTTATCCTCTGTTAGTCTTGGTTTTCGTCTACCTTGTTTTCCGCATTAGTGACAAGGATTCGAATCTTGAGAGCTTTAGTCCACTGAAAGAATGTTTTGACTGTCAGGGCCCCCGGAAAGTCCCGCGCTGAGGAGTGATCGCTCTCCAACATGTACTGTCGATCTCCACCTGCATGCGTGCAACTAAAGCATCTGTCGCGGGTGTGGATGCTACGATTTCTATCTTTCGGAGACATTTATCGTGAATCGGACTATGCATAAGAGAGGAAAGAAGGTGAAACAAGAAGATAGAGAAACGGGAGAAGAGTTTTCTTGAAGAGTGCAAAAACCAGAATATGCATTGCTGTATATTCTGTAAAAATCACTGTATCAGTTCAAACTACTGATAGTTTACCTGGTAAACCACACATGCAAGAAGGGTGTAGAAACTTAGGCAAAACATCTATATTGACTCTAATATGATATCGCATCCTATTAGCAAGTGTTTGTATCATGCAAACACACACACAATCATATAGAACACACATTTGTAATTACAACATCCATCTTCTGAGGGTGTACCTGAAAAGAAACTGTGAGGACTAGGAAGTTGAGATGCAGCCACTTGAATTACAAAATAATTTTCCATCTGTTCGTCTTGTCTCACCACCATTTTTTTACTCGCACGCACTTACATTAAGAATTCCGCACACTCATTCATTCTGAAATACACATCTGGTTGTGCAAGATTACATTTATTCAACATACAGTTTTTTCTAATATATAAAAATAAAATGTATAAATATAAACTTTATCTTTTATCACAATGAAAAATTTAATGCAAGTAGCTAATAGACTTAGTTATACTCTTACTTACTGTTATGGATAATTGTGGTTGGTTTTTATGGCAGATTGAAATGAGCTTAGTTTGAGCGACTCAGAAATTTAGATTGATTGTTTTAAATTAATTTTGAATTAATTAGTTTCACCAGGTGTTATGCTTTTATTTGGACGGAAGGATGATGAACATACTTTCCTATTTAATTATTATTTACTGATGTTTATGTGGATTAGGGTACAGAGCATGTAACAGGCGTCTGTGCTTGTTTCTATTTAAGAGTTGAACCTAGCCAAGACCTATGATGAGTTCACTGTCTACTGCGTTCACAGTCTCATAAAAGGTCCTTGTTATGTCTTTTATGTGGTTGAGAATGGTGTCGATGTTAAGTCTACGGTGAAGGTAGGTCATTCGGGTGTACCGCGGGCACTTTGTGATTAATTTTAAAATGTGATTTTGAAATATCTGTAATTTTTGGGGTGGGTATTCGCGGCGAAAGCCCACGCAGGCGCAGCATATGTTAGTAAAGGTCGTATGAGCATTTTATACAGAATAACCTTGGTCTCAACGTATAATCGTTCCGATACAAGGAGACTCTTCAGCTGTGCTAATCTGCCGCTTGCCTTACCACGTTGAATCTCAATATGTCTGGCAGATAGTTTTTTTTTTTTTTGTCGAGGAGCACTCCAAAATATTTTACTTCTTGTTTAAAACGGATGTTAATATTGTTTAGTTTGATATTAGTTATCGGGTGGATACGGTATTTCTTAGTGAATAAGATTGTTTCGCACTTGGTAACATTGATTTTAACTTTCCACTTGGTGAAACAATCCTGGAGTAGCTCAATGTGGCGTTGTATATACATCATGGATTGTTACGGTTTTCTTGAGGCGGTGTAGACGATCGTGTCATCGGCATAGAGAGCTATGTTCGTATCCTGGTGCTTCGGAATATCATTTACAAATATCGAGAATAGTACGGGCCTAGGATAGGTCCCTGAGGCACACCTGCTTTGATTGGCCTGGTAGAAGATATTTTGTCTTCTACTTGAACAAAAAAGGATCTGTTAGATAGCTGTTAAGTAAGAGTAAGAGTGTGCTCGGCATTTTGTACTGAATTAGTTTATGCATTAGCCCAGTATGCCATACTCTATCGAAAGCCTTCTCGACATCTAAGAACACTGCCCCGGTTGAGCGATTTTTGTTAAAACGAAACGCAACATATTTCGCGACTATAACCAACTGATGTGCTGTGCTAGGTTTGTCACGAAAACCAAACTGTTGATTTAATAATATCGAATTATCTGTCATGAGTTCTTGTAGTCTATTGCGTATGATTCTTTCTGTTATTTTGCCTAACGTATTAAGCAGACTTATAGGTCGATAGTTTTGTGGTATTTTATGATCTTTATTGGCCTTTGGAATGTTGATAACTTTAGCGAATTTCCAACATTGCGGGAAGTAAAACAATTTGAAGATAGTATTTATAATGTTAGTTAAAATCATAATCCCCTCTTCCGGGAGGTGTTTTAAAACAATATTCTCTGTCCTGTCAGGCCCAGGTGACTTGCGCGTTTTCAGTTTTCTAAAAGTTTGGGCGTTATGATTAACTAATTCCCACCCAGCAGACTTTTTCACCAAAATGCTCAGAACAATGTCCTAAACAACATATTGTAAGTTCCCGGGAATCCAACTGGAACGATAGCCACCATCTTGAAACAACTGCTACCCGAAAAGGGACCTAAAAATTAAAACAATTATCAACTTGGAAACATTGTATTATACATAAAAAATGAAGATAACCATAATAAGAAAGCATAAAATTTCTTAGAGAACTGTTTTTGTTTCGTAGCTTTGTCATAATTATCTACGAAATTACAATGCTTTAAATATTTGTTTCAATTTTTCAAGTTAACGAAAATACTGGTTTCTGCCAAAAAGAATTACAAATATGCTTTTTTTAAATAAGTATTTTATGCTGTAACACTACTGGACCAATTTTGTATCTTACTTTTTTTTTTTTTTTTTGGCTTTTGTTTCGTGTTTATAGTTTGAGTGGTTCCGGAGATACGTAGCTCAAAATATAGTCATGTGTTCCCTTGTTTTGAAGAGTGACTGTTCACCCGGAGTTGATATAATTAGTTGTGGCTGTTCTTCTGTAGTCTTTTGTTGATGTGTGTGTGTTGGATAGTTGCCTTCTCTCGATCAACTTGAAAATTACAATAGAACAGTCACTTATTGAATGATTTTTACTACTTCATAAAAAACAAGTTTCTTGTGCCAAAATCCACTAAAATTAGATAAAATTAGATTAAAGTATTGAATAATGTCTTAAATATTCTTAATTCATTTCATTAATCTTTAATGATTTCTGACAATATAAAATTTTGATTTGCGCTTAGATGAACTAATTCCCTCCCAGCAGATTTTTTTTTTTTTACCTAAACGCTCAGAAAAAAAATTCTAAATAACATCTCAAAATTTCTCGGAAACCCAACTGGAGCGTTAGACACCATCTTGGGAAAAGGACAGCTAATAGATAAAACTCGCCGAACAGTTTCAGCTCGTTTACAGTGACATTTACGGCAAAAGGTGCATAATCAAAAGTGAAACGCATTGAATTTTACGTGGAATGAGTTTAAACATTATAAGACTAACAGTTTATATCTTGACCAGTGATGAATTCAAGGGAGGAAGTTACCCCCTGGGCAGCGCAAATTTAATCCCGGAATCAAGAGGAAGAAATAAATATTTTAAGCCAACTGAATGTTTGGTTCATTTATGTTATGTGCTATTTTGCAGCCAAGAGGGCAAATAGCCCGGATCAATAATATAATGGTGAAGGGAAGCAATTTCACCATTACCACAATGAAGTTGAAGGTGAATGACTTCGGCAAAAGACAGAGATCGACAGAGGACATCTTGAGTTTTCGCCTTTATTGCTAGGTCGTAGAGTTGACAATTCTCTACCGCGAAATCATGACAAGAAATTATAACACGTGGTTTTATGGGTTCTTGTGAGGTAAAATATTCCGGAGATCCCACATTCGGATCTCCGGGCGGGAATGTTTCAGAGGGACTCAAGAAGAGAATTGTGGAAGATCTTAGAATAGAAACATGGAATGTACTAACTTTATGCAATCGGGCTCTCCCAGACATAATACACGACTCAGAGAACGGACATACTAGCAGTACAAGAAGTTCGGTGGGAGGGACAGGATAACATTCGACGGGGCAAATATACAGTGAACTAAATCGCATGTTTCTCGAACTGGATTCCTCATTGCTAACCGTATCCTTCCTGTGGTTCAGAATATCGAATTCGTGAACGAAAGCCAATCCTACATAACGATGTCTATTCGATATAGTGCATCAGCTGTTTTAATATGTCCATACCCCGATCGAGAAAGCTGAACATGGACTATTATAGATATGGATTTCCTTGCTACTCTGTAAAGTGTACTTTCACGTGGTGTTAACATGAGAAAACCTCCCATCCCACGAAATGTTCCATAACCATCCGCTGTTGATTTGTTGTAGTCACCATTGTCTGCAGCAAACTGTATGAAACATCCCAAGGAGATCGATATACGAAACACGTCTTGGAAATTTCGAAACTTCTGAGTAAGAACGAGAGAAACCCATGTTAGGTAGAATATGCACTAAAAATCTTAAACTAGTATAAATTGAACTAATATACCTAAGCCTAATTGTAAAGGGACCAATATTACTCTTGGGCGCAGAACTTGTACTGTAGCCTTTCAAATACATAACACTTTAGTAGTCATATATTGTCGTGAATGTCAAGGGAGAGGCTGCGCTTGTTCAGAATTGCCTGATTTTGAAATCGATGATGTAGAAATAGACTTATTTCAGAGCGAAGGAACAGTCTTAAAAGCAAAACCTCTATTGAACACCGTCTTCTCAATATGTAATCTCTGTGGCTAACGCTCCAGTCGGATTCCCGGGGACTTTTGATATGTTATTTAGGACATTATTATGAGCATTTTGGTGACAAAAT
Organism: Lepisma saccharinum; assembly: GCA_022664845.1. NCBI lineage: Eukaryota > Metazoa > Arthropoda > Insecta > Zygentoma > Lepismatidae > Lepisma > Lepisma saccharinum. The sequence continues at coordinate 27,521 of JAGDQP010006259.1, read as the reverse complement.
CTGCCGAGTGGGAATTAGTTCATCAAAAAATCCTAGTTTCATTAGACTACTTGTCGAGTATGCAAGAGAAAAAACAAACAAAATAAATTCCTGTTTTTGATCAATTTGTACGTGAAACAGACCACCACTCTAATTGTAACATAATTAAAATTCACTGAGAAAAGTTACCAAGATTCTGAGACATTTTTTTTATCGTAACGAAAACACAAAGACGAAATTTTCTCATATACGAGGAAAAATTAAAAAGTAATTGAGTAATTTGTCTACAGTGAAACGGAAATGTATTCACAATAACTGAATATATTTCACACAGCATCCATTCACATTGTTACATTTGTCCCACCTTGAAATCGTCCCGCTGCCCATGCGCTAGAAACCGTTCCGCTGGGTGCGTAACCAACGATGCACGGCTGTCAACTACCGTATCGTTGCTGAAGTTTCTGGTAGCAAGTGTTACGTCAAGCAAGTATCGCCATACGTTGCACATAACTGCGGATAGATTTCAGGTGGTTTCTCTCCATTTGACCACACAAACCGGATAACACTCCGCAGCTCCACTTGGTCAAATGTCTCAAGCATAGCTACCATTCTGAAAGAAGTGCCTCTCGGCGTGCGCGAGGTTCACAACACCTGTCATCTCGTGGAGAGGTAACGAAATATATTTACTTCAAAATGAATATTTAAGTTTTTCTGAATACGTTTTCATTTTACTGTAGAAAATTTATTCATTTTTTTATTTTTCCTCCTACATATAATGAAAAAAAAAAGAGTATCTAACCAAAGACGATACTTATTTTGCAAACACATTGAATTTGGTTCGCTATAATACTTCCCTAAGCGTCTCTCTCCCATCAATGCAGGGAATTCTTTATTGACCATCGGGTGGCTTGAAGCCTGTTCCTATGCTATGTTAGAAAGGTGTCAATAGAAGAACGGGGGTGAATTAAATTCTGGGAACGACTGAGCGAACAGAGACGAAAATACACCTTTAACTCAAACATGAATCGAAATACTCACGATTACGAAAATTACGTTAACTCCTACTCATTTGCATTTTCACCACGAACGCAGAGTAAACTGCCTGTAGTCGGGCAAGGCATATATTGCTACAGTGGTTGCTGCAGGAGATTAGCTCTAGCAGACAGTGTGAGGAAGCTACGGACTATGCGACTATGAAATGGAGGCTGGTGAAGGAGAGGCCGCGTCAGCTTATTACAGTTGGATGAAGTGAATGGGTGAGTGAATAGGTGAACGCTCTGTAAAATTTCGCACATGATTTTCTTTGGATGCATATTGTCGCTAAATGGTGATCCAGAACTTACCTATTGCACGTTCTCGTTTCTAAAGTACCGAAATACCACTAGCGTAGAGATGTAATGCAAATTTTTAGGTGGGTAGACGGCTAGACGCTTCGCTCGTTGTAACGAAACGTTTTGCTTACTATCCCACATACCTGTGTTTCATACAATTTAGGTGGGTATGCCCAAAAAATTGAGGTGGGTATATGACGTATACCCACTTATACCCTCCACTACATCCCTGCTGACTAGTCAATACGTTGTAACATGGAAACTGACCAGTGAAAATAGCAAATCAACAAGAAACTTCAACAGTGTATTGATGTGATCAAATGAACACTCTTCTAGTACTAGTTTTGGAATTTAGCGGAACATGAGTTACAAAATTTTAAAGTTTTTAAAATGTAATTTTTAACGCCTGTAGGGTAGGCACTACATCATACACATGCGTAGAATGTATATATTTCCCCTTTACTTTCACATGGAAGATTGCGCTGAAGATAAATTGTATTTCAACTTAAAGCTACTGATGAAGTCGAACTGTTAATTGCACTGATCCCTGTCAAATGGAAATATTATATAAATACAGGGTGGCATAACTAAAGCTTCCCATCAAGTTTATTTCATAACCGATTGATTTCCAGCAAGAATCCCGATATGTCACTTTGAATTTCAAGGGTATAATATACCACTGTGAAAAGAGTTGCATTATGCCCCATTTTTTAGGACTGGTGACAAAAACTGGAATTTCTTAAATGACAACATAGCTAAAATTACACATCAGCGAATAGTCTTTCTAATCTGATTACAAATAAACATGTGATGGTTTACATATTTTTCTGAATATTTTGCGTGTGGAGCTCTCTCAAATATATTATAAGCTGGAAGTTGGTAGGTGTGATAACGAAATTATTTAACGTTAAGAGTGCTCCAACTGCCATCGTAAGTAGAGAAAGGACTCCTGGAAACCTATCACTGTGATCAATTGAAATATGCTGTCTCGTACGTTAAAAAGTAAAAATATACAGAACTACTCTGATAGCACTCAATCCCTGTGTTGTAATAGGTGATGCCACGGACTTCAGATCGTCATGGGTTGTCATTCCCCATGCATGCGGAGAAGGGCAAGTACGTGCGTTTGAATCCCACTACCGACTGAAGGTTTCGAGAATCTCTATCAGTTTAATCAGACGAATGGTGGGATGGTGCCTTAACTAGTCGTAGACGCTAACTTCCTAGCCCTACTAACGAAAGAATGATCGCCAAGGGATGCCATTCCTCAGACGTAACGCTAGAAGTTTTTAATATTTGAGAATTTCACATGCAATTTCTCGCAAAGTCTTAAAAAAAACTAGTAAACAATCATTTTTTTTTCTTTTCTAAGTAGAATTGCAAGACGATTCACATGATGTGTTACTTGACATATTTTATTTAAGAAAATTATAATTTTGCCACTAGACGGTAAAAAAAATTGGGGCACTTAGCAATACTTCATCACAATGGTATATTCCTCTTGAAATTAAAAGTGACGTGTGTCTGGATTCTTCCTGGAAATCAATCGGTTACGGAATAAACGAGATGGGAAGTTTTGATTGTGTCACCCTATATTTATATGATATTTGCATTTGGCAGAGATCAGTGCAATTAATTAATACTTCAACTTCGCCAATAGCTTTAACAAAAATTATCTTCAGCAGAATCTTCCATGTGAAAGTAAAGGGGAAATACATACATTCTACGCATATGTATGATGTGTTGCCTACCCTATAGGCGTTCATAACTAAATGTCGCAAATTTTGAAGTCCTGTAGCTCGTGTTCCGCTAAATTCCGAAACGTCATTTGAGCACATCAATGCACTGTAGGCGTTTCATGTAGTTTTGCTATTTTCACCGGAGATAGTTTCCTTGTACAACTTTTTTTTAAAAGGTATTTAGATGGCATACTTTTTAAATCATGAAAAGCAGCTGTTCATTCAGGTTTTTATTTACTTTAGATTACGTGATACTACTAGGGTAAATAAGTTCTAAGATTGATACCAGGTTTCTGGTACCACGTTCCTGTCATGAACATTAAAAGCAATGTCTTTGAGACACAATGCAGTGCTACCAGTGCCGATATTACTCAAGGATGTTCTAATAGAGGATCTGCTTATAGCTATCACATGCCCAGCGATAGAGTGAAGCCAAGAAACAACTGAACATCGATCAAGGCGACACACTTGATTGGTTAGCAGACAACTACGGAGCCTGCGGCCATCTTTGTTAGCCGGAAACAATGTTTCTGATTGAAGTTAACGTGGAGAAAGCGGGCAAACCGGGCGGGACTAAGCTGTGACGTAAGGCTTCATGTTCTTGGAGACATCTCATATCCTCTATTAGAACATCCTTGATATTACTGCTGGAAGCACTACTGGAATTCGCGGGCTGAAATCGACCGTAGGTCCTCCGTCGCTTCGGTCTGATAACCGATCACGACGACCGGATACCTCTCCCACGCAGTTGTTTCATACGACGGTGACGTTTCTGGTGTTCGTCGGAAGTTATCACCACAGCCATGGAGACCCTACAGTTGGATTCTAGCAAATGCGTTTTAGGAGTCCTTACAACAGTAATATCGGCGCTGGTAACACTGCAGTGTGGCCTTACTTTTGTTTCAAGGTATGTTTATAACAGGAACGTGGTACCAGTTATGTGCTAGAGAAACACTCAGTCTTAGAGCTTGACTCTAATGGTATCACGTAATCTGCTTTTAAAGTAAATAAAAACGTAAAAAAAAAACATCTTTTCTTGACTTAAAAGTGTACCAACTGTCCATCCTCCAACCCTGCATGAACGTTAATACAGAAAGAGTTCTGATGTGTTTCTTTTTATTTCAGATTTACTAACACTAATGATTTAATACAATATGTACAGATCTACAACTAACTTTTATTGATACGAGAATTTATAAAACTCCCAATACGGAAAGTTTGACAAAACGGGGAGGTCGGGTACAACAGGGAGGTGTGCCACCATTCAGGTGAGAGTTGAATTACTTACTGGCTACAAAGGGAGTTTCGTCACGTGGAGTGATGATTTCATGAATAGCTTGCCTCCGAGTGGAGTTAAAACAAAAACGCTTCGATTTAACGTCAAGTTTGTTGTTTGTTTGTGGATTTGTTAAATCTGGACTGCAAAATATGAGTACCTCATCTTTATTTTACAGTTATTAAGGTGTAAGGTGTGGGTGTTAGTATATTTGACCTTGTGCAACTCGCTGATCAGAACCATCTTAAAATTTGTTTTGGAAATGTTCAAAAGCTATTTTGCAATTTCTGTATAACTTATGGGAACAGAACCAACATTTGTCATCTATCTTTCAGAGTAGTTTATTTGTTGAAATCTTATTTTCCTAAATTATTATGGCTTCTGCACTCATACACAAGCGATTACAGGTTTATGTTAATGATTTTTTATGTTTCTGTGATGAAATTTACTACTGATTTAAATGATTACTCATTTTATCAAATGAGAACATAAGGAGGAAATCTGTTTTTTTTTTGTGTGTGTGTGGGGGGGGGGGGATTCAATTTACGAAAACAACATTAAAATCTTTATCGCTACGTAGTAGAAGGATGAAAGTTTCATTGGAGCAAAAAAGCATTCTGGTTAGTTGGTTACTACACACACCAGCTCGGTTTAATCTAACTTTCCCCTATGATAGACTATAGCGAAATATATTTTTTAACTAAAATAATCATAGTGATGCGTTAAAATTTCATATATTACATTTATAGGCAATGTTCAATTTGACGGGGGGATGCCGGAGATTTGCCCTGGTGTGTGAGGATTTCATTCCCGGTTGTTGATTCCGAATACCATCCCAACCAGGGATAAAATCTTTGTATTTCTATCTGAACAAGTAGTATGTTGAAACTTACCAGCAACCACTACTTTTAGGATCCCCCCTTCATATTTTTTTTAACACATCGAACACTGTTTATACACATGTTACGTTTAAATACTTTTTAAGTATGGGGTCTATAGTTGATGTCTGAAAGGAATCTTCAGTTGAAGCATCTCAACCAGATACCAGTTTATGAGATGAAATTTTAATTCATCTTGATTGTAGATTGCGTTCTATAATAGGTAATTTCAATACAGACATGATATTAACTAATTAAAAAAAAGCTTTGTTTATGCTTCTGCATCAAGCATACATAATTTTTACTCGTATCGCTATTGTTCTTTCTCAAGTCATAATTTACACAACACATACAGTGAACACATATATTATAGATTGCTTGCTTTCTCAATGCAATGTCAGTACTAATAAATAATGGAAGAATTGTTGCAGTTTTAAGAGTCTGCGGATGTATAATAAGAGGATAGAGTCTTTTGTACCGTAAATGTATTGTGTATGATACTTAACTATATCCTCACAGTTAGCATAAAGAAAACGACAATGATGCATAGAAATATGGTGGTAGTCTATCCTATGCTTGGGTTAATAAGTAAACAAAACATAACGGGCACTTCTACCTCCCTCCCTCCCCCCTCTCTCTCTCTTTCCATCACATTGTATATATCATTATCCTTTGGTTTGATGACTGAGTACATCTGAATATGGCGAACGAGCAACAATGAGTTGCTTGTAAGAGTGCCTAAGGCAAAACGTAACTGGGAACTATTCCGCCACGCATTTTCAAATTAGCATTGCGTGAATGTTAGAAAGCACAATCTAAGTGTTCAGAAAGAAAATTATATTTATTTAGGGTGATAAATGTTGTTACAACAAGATCCATAATCTAGTGACAAATATCGATCACCACTGACTAGAGGAAGTGCCCCATCACATATTTACACGAGTGTATAGGTAACGTCCCTGCCGCATATTATCACTGTAAAGTCATTCGACACAGTACCCAACAGTTCACGAAAAAAAAAAGTCCGGAATAACTTTCTATAAAGGCAGCGGTGCAGATTCGCATGAATTAAAGTCTTCAGCGTAGTCACCGTGGTTGTGGACATTAGGGCATGTGGCTGTACTTTTATTCACGTCACAGACATGAGTGCATTAACTAGTTTAAAATACCAGAACTTATGATATTATACAGGAAATTAAAAGCTCACATAAATAAATTTTTCACTTCGTGCATAAAATTCATCTTCATTTCATAGTAGTAACTTTCAAGAACCACAATGTCAATATACTCCTGTACTGTTAAACCATTTCGTATGTCGAAACCACGCGCAGAATTTTCACAATTACACCAACCTCGAAAATTGATGCGGGAAGGAGTTGGCCAGCTGAAGCTACCCCTCCGGCATTTATCTCGTGTGATAGAGGAAACCCTGAAAACAACTCAGGTAGGATGAGTATTGAACCGAATGAGAAGTTAACGCTCTACCCCTTGGTGTCGGGTAGTGGGGAACACTGACCACAAAGGTTACACTCACGAAGAAATCCGTGGTGACAAAGTGGCATCATCATCTTCTGAGCAGGAATCGAAAGTTTGAATTCTGCTCACGCTATTCTGAGTGTATTCCTAAATCACTCCCTGTGAATGGGGATCGTGTCTAGAACAGAACGTTGGTATAGTGCTACCTAAAATATATACACTCAGTCATTCGACCATGTGCTCCATTAGACATACACGACTTGAAGAGTTGCGGCAATCGATATATCACAAATTCATTCAAATTTTCTTAAGCTATAGTAGATTTTTGAAAAAAAAAAAAGTTATCTGAGTATTGGAACACCATCATCAATAAAATCATACCTACTTTTATCATGTGTTGATGCGTTCAGTCCTCAAGAAAAGTCACGTACAGTTTGAATGAAAATGCACAAATAACAGTAGAATAAATGTTGCTGAAAGTGAACATTAATGCTACTTTCGTAAAACACATTGTAGTAGCTCGTGCTTACTTAAGAGAAACAATAATTAAAATTTAAATGACTATTAAAATCGATTCCTAAAGTGACTAAAATTGGATTATTAATGTTCTGATCTGTAGCAGAATTACCCTTGAACTCTATTAGAAAAATAAAATAGTTGTTCGTTCGTTTATTAGCTCTTCTTTCCTCTGAGAGCAATAATGCTTACAACTGAGTTAACGGTTTCAGATATTCATTTACTGTAAGGCAAGAAGTACAGTAAATCACTTAACTCATCGTTTGGTGAATAGTGGAACAGCAGTTAGGAATTTTATTCAAATGTTGTAGTGAAAAGAAATTAAAGCTCTTGTTTAACAGTGTGTTTAAAGAGCTGCATTTAGATCGTTTTGTACGTAAAGATTCTTCATGTTATGTTCTTTTGAGGTACTTACTTATTGTTACAGCATAATAATTTTACCAAAGAGGACGGGGAGAGGGGGGCAAGTAAAGGCCTACTTTCAGTATGTGTATGGTTATATCTAACAGGTGGTCTCCGCAATTATCAGTTCTACATGTAGCCAACATGAAATGGGTTTAATTCAAAGTAATTGTTTACCTTAATCCTGGCTGCATTATTTCATTTTGTGTGATGACATTTATATGTTGTTGCAAGTGTCTGCATTTCGCCCGCAGGACAAATTGTTTCGCTCTTCTTGCTCAGTGTACGTAAACATTTTGTGTGTGTGTGTGTTTCTATGTAATTCACTGCTGCTGTGGCCATTTTGTAAACGGTAATTAACTGCCCTATAGCATCATTCACTCTCCACCAACGATCATAGAGAAAAAGAAGAGGTGAGAGAAAGAGAGAGAAAGGGAGGAATATAGGTCGTTCTCCAACTCATTATTGTAGAAAAGTGGAGGGGCTTTTTCACAGAGGGAGACTGAAAATAAAATTGCAGTTATCATTAAGTCTTCAAAATTGCATTTAAAAAACGCATCGTGTCGTTGAGTTTGCTTCATGATCTTTTGATGGTGGATGTGTCTCATTTTGATCTATCCTCAATGGTTCTTTAAACGTGTTCGCTGTTAATATCCGAAATTACCATTCAAGTTACGATCTGAAACTCTTTATTTTAGATACTCATACGAAAGCAGTATAACACAATCACGCAAAATTTTAAAATACTAATCTGGTAATATTTTTTACTAGATGTTTCAATCTTTGGAAATATGAAATAGTCCCAAAAGAATTTTAAATATATTTTTCAATGGTGACTTGAATGAATCTGCTGTTAAAAGAAATCAGAGGGGACACTTTTGTTCGAAGCTATTCCCATGCATCTCTATTACATGCCATTAAAGCAGAATATATCATAACTGCTTATATACTTTCTCTTATAATGATTATATTAATGCAAAGATGTGATCGTTTTCCAAAACGAGAGAAAAACGAAACGTTTAAGCTTCTTGTTTTACTGAAAGCCACTTCTTTCGAAAAGTTAATATAATGTATTTTAGAGTGATTTTTAGTCTGTTAGCACATGAAGCAGAAAAGAATGATTGCTTCCTGGATTTATTATTGAAAGTAAAATGCGCTTCTACTACGTATCATTTGCGTTGGCCATCTTGAATAGAGTTTAATGATCAACAGTTAATTATAACGAAACAAGTATCAGGAGCGATTCTACTAACTAGGGGTGTGCAGTGGGGTGTTCGAAATTCCGGAAAATTCGGGAATGGAAATTAGAATTCCGGAATTTCGGAAAATCGGAATTCCGGAAAATAAGAATTTCGGAATGTGCGAAAGTCGAAATTTCGGAAAATCAGAATTCCGAAAAATTCCGGAATCCGATTCTTTCCGAATTCCGGAATTGATTATCGACTTCCGAACACCCCTAGTGTGCCAGTACCCGAACTTCGGGAAGAGAATCAGAAAAAACTTCCCGTCCCGGTCTCTACTTTCGGGAAGTTTGGTACAGATTTTCGTGAATTAATGAATCAGGAATTCCCGAAAGACCGGGATCGGGGATTTCCGAATGGTTGGGCATTCCCGATGGGTCGAGAATTCTAGAATGGTCGGGAATTCCCGATAATTTCGCGTTCCGAAAAGTTCTAGACTTTCGGGATTTTTTCTTCCCATCCCGACATGAAATTTTTTTTCTTATACATCTCTAATATTAACAATCGTTAAGGCTCCGAGGGTCCTTGATAACGGACTAAAACTACGAAAAATTAACTCTGGTTCTATGTAGTTTCGTACTTTTTTCATAGACTTCTTATGTTATGCAACCCACTTTAACGCAAGTGTTATGAGAGGCAACATACGTGCTCAGGATATGTTTTTGAGTCGGACGAAGAGGGGACATTCTGTGAAAACAGTCATCATTCTCGCCTTCAGTGCAGGTGTACTGAATACTGTCCCTGAAGATGAGATGTCCCCGAATCGTTAGATACCGTGTATCTCACTTTGTTCATAACTCGAAAAAGAATTATAAAAGGACTTCTTGTGTCAAATTAAGTATTTTCCTTTGTGTTACCATATTTGCGTTAAACGTTAAGACAATACTAATATCAAAGCAACATAAGCTAAGTTTCGAGTATAGGGTAAAAAGGTGAAAGTAAAAAAAATCAATCACATTGTTTAGGTTATTTCCAGTATTATATTGACATTGTATTATGTTCTGCGCGGAATTAACTATCTTTAGTTCGTGCATTCCTCTAATGAACATAACAATATCGAAAAACCACGGGCGGCGATTAGGGGTGCAGTTGCCCCCCCCCCACTTTTTTTTAACCATCCGACTAGTTATTTATTTGGAAAACAACAGACTAATGCCTAATTAAAGTCTCCCATTGCATAATGAAATAATTCAAGCTGTACACATAAAAAAAAACTTCATAAACCCAGTCACATAGAACAAAACAGTCATCAATATAGTTTCCACAAGATAGAGAAAAAAAAATGTATAAACCCAATCACACAGACAAAGACATTAACATAATTTTCTCAAGATAAAATTAACAAAATAATAATAATTCCTCCGTTGCATAAAGCAGAACAAAGCATTAATATAGTTACCAGAAAATAAAGTTATATTGATATATATTGAATCTGTCTAGAGCGTATAACTGTTTTTGCCCTATTGGTGATATCTATTTCGTTATCTGTTTCCAAGTACTTATTATAAGCTGTACAAGTTCGCCATATGGGAGACTGACAGAAGAAAACTCATTGTTTCGCATAAGAGTTCTAAGTGAGGGAACTTTTATGCAAATAGCTGCTGTTAAGTCTGTACAATCAACTTCGTTATTAAATATTTTAGAAAGAAATATAATATCATTAATAATTCTTCTTTTCTCCAAGGTCAGAAGATCAAAATTGACTGCCAGTAGCGACGATGAATCAAATTTTGGATAAAAACCTGTTTGTCTGTACGCTAAGAATATAAAAAATTTTGATTGAATTACCTCAATGGTCCTAGAATATTTACTGCATTGTGGATTCCATATTACAGATGCATATTTCAATTTAGATCGGACATAATTCTAGTGAAAATAGGATACAGAAATTGCTCATTGAAAAGCATAAAAGGAGAAGGAAGAAATGCTCCCTGATTCTCGAGTAATTTGTCACCCATTGAGAATACTAGCAAAAAAATAAATAAAAAATAAATAAATAAATAAAATTTAATTAAGAGCTCATATCATTTTTATCGGTTATTATGAGATGTTACAAAATTAATCTTTTCACGTTTGTTCAGTTCCAGTAATTGCTATAATTCTACAAGTTGAGAACTGTCGATAGGAGTTGGGACGATAATTTAATGATAGGATATCAGTCACCTGGCATGCAACTGGGGGCCGGATTCGGTCGCTGCAGTGACTGGCGTATCGCTGCATTTTCAACATGTTGCTATATAGAGGTCATTTGTGTAAGAAAGTAAATTGTTTAGTATTGACTTCAAGGAGATTCTACAGTATATTAACATGATCCTCTCCATTTATAAATTTGTTTAATATTTTTGTGTACCCCCGTTTATTGTTAAATGTATAATTATGAGCAGATGTTGATGCATAACTATATTAATTTCTTCTGACAGAATCGTGTTTTCTATATATGGATTGCTAGTACTGTAGTTATTTTAATAATGTTTATTTGATAATATCAGACGATAAGAAAAATACAGTTCATTAAATTAGGGCCCGGATACTCATGTGCTTAATTTTTATCATAATTTTGTAATTATGTGTTAAAAAATGTAAAAAAAAAAGTGTGTTTAATATGAACAAAAAGTGACAATCTACATTTAAAAACTACTAATTACACAAAATAATACACTACGTACTGCAAGTAGTGTTATACGAAAGGCAGTGCTATTAATTGTTTATATTCAGATGCTCTTAGGTGAGAAAAGCCGAAAGTAGTGACTACATCAAATTTGGTAGTTTTGGAATATATTGCAAATTATGCTTTATAGTGCTTGCATATACGTTTAACGATAAACAAACAAGAATGAGCTGTTACTGCTACTTACAAGCATATCATTTTATCTATGTAAAGATTTCCAGATAAAACCCAATTTCAGCCATTTTACACCGGCATCGAACCTGGATCCTTATAATTACAAGCCAAGGACCTCTTCTTGACATTAAAGCTCTTTGCATTTTCAGATTTTCGAATAGAAAGGAATGTCGACTGTCAGGTAAAAAAAGTTTTATAACGCGAAAAAGTTCTTTCTGCATCACACGATCTTATCACCACAAATCTGAACTTCGATAAACAATTAGTTTTAAAAATGCAACGGCAACTGTTTATATATTAAAATTACATAGATTTTTTTTTAAAAAAAATGTATGCTGAAGTTGAAACGTAGAAAATACGTTTCAACTTCAAATAATTAAGGAAAACATTAAATTGAGGCAGTGTTATTTTAAAATTAATATACTTACTTAAAACCATTATATGGGAAATTAATTCGTTAAAATTAATAAAATATGCATGCGGGAAGGAAATGCACTAAAATATGTATTTAAATATGTGCCAAAATATGTTAAACAAAATGAGAACAAACAGCCCAAAACTTATCATAATCACTCAGTTCGCCCACATATGAATACATTTCAACAATTAATAAAAATCTTAATTAAATAATTATCGGGCTCCATTTATTTTAAATTGTTTACAAGAATATCGTGTTTATTATTATTATTATTAGACTTTTATTTTAGCATGGCAAAAGTTAAGGCTGATAGTCTTCCACTTAACCATGTTACATAATTTACATATCAGAAGAAAAATAAATACAAATTCCTAAGTTGGTGAAACATATATACAGACACAATACACACACAGCCAACAACTACAACAAGAATACAATAATATTAGTAATACATGAACCCTTCCATATTATAATGAATCTATCTCTCTTCTAACTTTCCCTCCCTTCCCACTTTATCGACACAGAGCCAATTTAGAACCCTCTCCACCCCAATCCCCAAATACACCCCCCACCCACACCTAAACACATACACACAATGACAAGCTAAAAAACATGAGTTAATACAAGGGTAAAGACAAATTACTAAATGTACCGCATTTGAAACGAAGATACAAACTGAAGCACGAATATGGGGAAAATAATAATAATAATAATAATAATAATAATAATAATAAATCATTGAAATTTGACATTCTTTTACATTGCTATGAGTAAGTGACAGGAAGTGACTGAAGCTTATTTCGAAAGCTGATTAGGGAGTTAGCTGTGCGAACTACCGAAGGAAGATTATTCCACTGCTTGATTCCGAACACCACAAAAGATTTAGAATAGGTCTGAGATCTGTGCTTTGGTATTCGCAGGGTGGCATTGATTTTCGAGCGGTTGTTCATATTGTGAGTGAGGTGCACAGATTCCAGCATAGAAGCCAGGTATGTAGGAGAACCTAAAGTTACAACCTTGTAGAACTGCAGTAGAAGAGGAATCGTTCTTTTCACTTTCAGTTTCAGCCATGCCAGTGCAGAGTACCTGCTTGATACATGGTCATATTTTTTATCAATGAAGATGGACCGAACACATCTATTTTGCATTATTTGTAATCTGTTTGCTAGAGTAACAGACAGATCATTATAGACAACGTAACAATAATCAAAGATCGGAAACTTTCGGTACATACAAATTTTGCTTTATTTTTGCTAATATATTTGGAGACCCTATTATTGTATATTGAGATTTGCTTGGATTTAGAGACAAACCGTTGTATTCTGACCAGACGTATATGTTTTCAAGATCGGAATTGATTTTGCTTACTGCATTGCCAAGATCATTGGGTTCAGACGTTATATAAGCCTGTACGTCATCTGCATATAGATGATAATTGCATCTCAGTTCACTGAATGCAATTATCATC
>JAGDQP010006259.1:0-13855 GCA_022664845.1 Lepisma saccharinum | reverse complement strand
GTTTTCAAGATCGGAATTGATTTTGCTTACTGCATTGCCAAGATCATTGGGTTCAGACGTTATATAAGCCTGTACGTCATCTGCATATAGATGATAATTGCATTCAGTGAACTGAGATGCAATATCATTCATGAACATCGAAAATAATAATGGACCAAGAATTGATCCTTGTGGAACTCCGGAAGAGATGTTGTTCTACTCTGAGCAAGAGATGTTCGATAGAACAGCCTGTTCACGGTCTATCAGGTATGAGTGAAACCATTGGACTGTATATTTGACGAAATTGAAGTTGTGTTCTAATTTAGCGAGAAGGATGTCATGATCAACAGACTGAAAAGCTTTACTGAAGTCTAGAAGGGTTAAGATAGTTGCTTGTCGATTATCGATGGATTTTCGGATGTCATAAGTGATTTTGATAAGTGCTGTCATTGTACTGTGACCTTTCCTAAAGCCTGATTGGTCATCAATGAAGAATTTGTTTTGATCTAGGTGCTTTGTGCCTTGTTGGTGTACAATAATTTCCAGTATTTTTGACAGAGATGATTGGATGCTAATGGGCCGGTATTCGCCAGGTCCTGATGGCATGTTTTTCTTCGGTATTGGCCGAACGTAAGCTTGTTTCCACACTGATGGAAATATACCTGTTAGAATGGACTGATTGTCAATGGATTCAAGACGTGTGACACGATCATTTTGATAAATTCTATTGATATGGAATCTGAGCCTACAGCAGAACTTTTTACCTTTTTGATAGCCTGATGTTCCTCTATTGGGGAAACACAAGAGAAATAGAACGTATCATTTTTATTTTTACTACTGTTTTCAAGTTTTCGAATAGTTTCCTGTTTCAGCGTCTTATCAATACAACTAGGGGGTTGGGAAAAGAACTCATTCAAAATATTGCAATCCTCGGAAATATATTCATTCTCATTCTTTATATTTAAACCTAAATTTTTTAGTTTCCTCCATAGAGGTCTGGCATCTTTAAGATCCTCAACTAAATTCTCGAAATATGCTTTTTTGGCCCGCCGTATAGCTTGGGTACATTGGTTTCTGACTGTTTTGTATATCACGAAAGATTCCTGGCAGGTTTCAGGTTTAGCATTTCATTTCTTCCTATATTTACTGTAAGCTGTATCCCTCTCCAATCTCAGTTGTTGTATAGAATCTGTCATCCAGGGATTTGAATTATGTTTGACTCTTTTGACTTTCAGTGGCGCGTGTTTTTCGTACAAATAAAGTATTTACGAATTTAAAACATCTACATTGTCATCCACCGACCTATTGAATGTTAGCATATGCCAGGGTATATGAATGGCGTCTGCATTTACATTTTCTTTATTTATATTTCCAACATTTCGGTAAGTTATTATTTTCTTTACTTCTTGGGGGCTTAAGTGAGTTTATGCAATCTCACTTTTGAAAACTCCACTAGAAGATCATATAAATTGTACACTGATACAAATATTCAAAGACTAACTTACCCCATCTCCACTTCTGACCGGCAATCGCCGCCCATGCGTAAAACAATATGTTCATCTATAAAACGTGCTTTAATACTGACATCTATGTTAAAATTGAACCTACACTTCGTGTAGTCTGACAAGGTACATTCGCGAAGTACCTGACAGACATTTGTTACTTATTGAACAAAATGCAGTTCTACTGTGCTCAGTGTGTATTGTAGTAATTCCAGCGGCCCATAGAGGTAGTTTGCATATATCAAAGTAAGTCTTCACAAATCAGGTATTCCAGGATAACGGTTGTTAGGCTCGGACACATTCAAACATAATTAAACATGACTAATGAAGAAATATTTTGAATTATGACACTAATAATACTACGAAGAACTTATTCATATTTAATTTTTCTTCGAATGAGAACTTCAAAGCCGCAATCTTATAATCACTCTTCACGTACTTATCCATGATCAGCTCAGTGCTCCAATATTCAACAACGTGTTAAACACGCCTGGGAGAAAGCTTCATTCCCGTTAACTGTGATTTTTTTATGGCTGCTGACACTATTGGCTGGAAATCTGAAGATTCAAGTTGCCCAAACCCAACGGCATAAATGAATCATTCATCCAGCGTGCTTATTGCCGTGTATATTTGTCGCCTCTAGAAGGCAAGGAATAGAAGTGACATAAACGAATAAAGAAAGTTCAACGTAATCTTTTATATATACCCCAAAAATTTACACAAAATCGCCATATTTTGCACATGAGCACATTGGGGTTCTTTGTACAAAATGTGACAGTTAATGTGTCACATATATTTCTAGTTATATGTAAAATATTGCCTCGAACATTTTTTCGTCATTGGCACTTAAATCCCTTAGCTTCTAGACTCCTCATTTATGCTTAAAAAATCGGTTCGTCAAGACTCATGAACATGTGTAAGTACCGCTATGGACAGCTAAAAGTAATACCATCAACATTGTGTGCAGCACGACGTCTCATTCAATATTTTATGAGTCAGGCACTTCGCAAATGGACCTTAAGCGAGTAACGCCCCGTTACGTCCTTTTTTTTTATATTGCAAGGAAATTTAAACGTCAAATAACTTCTACTATGAAAAAAAAAATTAAATTTGCATAAGTTGAAGATACCATCCAGGTGTGACTGAGGAAACCCCCTGAAACCGTAGTCAGAATGATCGACCGATTTTATCGAACCCAGAACCTGCCGGTTTTGAAGCCAATTCTACCAACTGAGCAACGAACGCTCGGTCAAATAGTGTTATCTTCTTGTTATCAGGGAGCAAATAATATTCACGAATTGTTGGCACGCATGTGAAGTAATTTGAGAGAAAATCTATTCGAAAGATTTTCTTGGTCCATAGCACATTGTGTAAGGTGCACTTTGTAATGAAACGTTACAGCAGAGTAGTTGTTTGAGGCGTTTGGTTGATATTTAGAGGGTTGAGTTTTTAAATCTCATAAAATACTATCTTCCTATATGTGTTACTTCTACAGTACAGAAAACAAAATGTATCTTATTATTTATCTTTTGATGTTACAATAGTTATGCATAATCCTTGATTAATTGATTATACTTTTCATAGAAAACAAAAGCAGTAATTATTTTTATATTTTTCACAATCGTATAAAGCTGCCGCTTAGCATTCACAGGGTGTTTTCAAATCAGGTGAAAAATATACACGATTGGCATTTAAGATTACTTATCTTTGATCACAGAGTCTTTATGAATACCACCATTGTATTACATTGCTTAAAAAATGGGGACGATTTGAGGGGATTTTCTCAAGAAAAAATTTATTGATTATTTCAAGTTAACATGAAAAGTTTTATAAACGCTCGATAAAATATTTTACTTGTGTGTAAAAGAAGACAGTTTCAATTCCCATGGGAACTGTGAACACTTTTTCTTTTCGTTTTTTTGTTTTGCATGACATTATTTCGTATGCACATACTATGTATTTTCCCTACAATTCTCTTGAAGTGTCAGTAATGCTGTGCAACTTGACGAGCTTTTGTTCTAATTTTGCATCAAAAACATACATAAAAATCACTAATCACACAAAATGTAATTATTTTCTTAATCCCTTTATTTGTAAAGTAAAATTTATTTTAAGAAAGAAAATAAATGTGAGTATATCAAGAGGCCTGTCTCTAAAATGGCACGCGAACAACTTGCCAAAATTATTTACTCTAATAACTGCACAACGAAACAATTTTAACAAAGTCGTTGAGGGATAATTGCCAATCGCAAGCTTGCTACTATCCTCGGTTCAGTTAATTCAATATTTCGCAAAACTTTCATCAACATGAAAAAACAAGCAAGTGCTAAAAAGTCTATAATAAAGGGACAAGAGTCGTGAAGATCAATAATGCGTAATGTCCATGATTTACTACAACTTAATACCGTTAGCGAAGATGCTTTCAAGATAGAGAGACAGAGAGAGCGCAACAAAATGACTTCCAAGTGGTAACAAAATCAATCCCGCCAACTATACTTCAATAGCAGTAGTTTCACACAAAAGCTGGCATATTCCAGTGATGGTTAAATTATTGAGGCGTAAAACCAAATATTTGTAAACTTGAGTCCTCGTGAACATTTTTTTTTTGTATGGTACGTTGTAAAATAGATACTATCACTACTAGCATTATTCTTTTTAATGTTTCACACACAAAAAATATTTGATTAGCACTCAGCCCCGTACCGAATTTTACACCGCTCAGCTCAAACTCTGTGCAAAAATATCCTGTAACCCCCCCCCCCCCTATAGTTATAAAAACTGTAGTCATCTTGGGACCATCGCTATGTTAGAATTAAGTTTAATTAACACTGGAATTATTTATGTAAAGACTAAATGTATCAAGTTTAGGTTGTAATTTTTCAATAACTTATAGTGGAATCGAAAATATAGGTGTTCCAATACTGTAATTGAGTTCAGGATGATTATTTAAGACGCCACATGTAATTATTTAATACAGCTTAATTTAATATTTAGAATGTGTTTTACAGTAGTCCATAATGGTCAAAACCTGAATAAATTAATTCTGTAATAACGAAACAAGATATTCTGGGAAAATAAAATCAACAAATCATTTTAATTTAAAACTCTTCCTGAATAAATTTGATATAAATCATTCATGTTTTTGCTTCCTTTGCAATCTACTTTTTTACACGCTTTATATTAGCTTGCTCTGTAATCATCTCTGGTACAAATCTTGTAATTGATTTTTAACTCACTTCCCATCATCCAATGTCTTTGAAATTTTGTAAACTTGCTTGCTCCCGATGATAATACAATATTCAATATACGATAGAATAATCCAGTTAACTGTAATTAATTAATTAATTAATTAATTAATTGGAAATTATCCTTAAATGCACGCAACGCCGCATCTATTATGTGAAGTTTGGGTTGCATATCTCGCAAGGAGTTTAATATTCATCTATTATACATAAAAATTAATTAAAAAGGGATTTAAAAAAACATGCTTAAATAAAAACGTGAGTTCTCTTGCTTACCTTATCATAAAATTATAATATCTAAGAGCGTCTACGCTTTTATGTTCCGATTCATAAGATTACTTCAATTTATTATTTTTTACTTTTTAGTTCATCTCAAAAAAGCATTTTTAAAAAAACATAAATCTCTTTTTAATTGTTTGTTTACCTTCTATGCGGGGGCAATTGCCCCATCTTTCGTTCCTACATACGCTATGGGTACATCTGAACATATTTTGACAATGATTCTTCTTAAGATCTCAACTCTAATGCTCGTAATACTAAATAGCAATATTGACTAACTTGTATTCGTTTTAAAAAACTAATATCAAACGATAAGTAAGACATCTATGCTGACTATTTATGGTTCAAACTAAAGGAAGCCACTCGCGTGTTCAATTAAAAGAAAACAGAGAAAGCAACTAAAAGACTAAGCAGAAGTTGCAAGATTTCCGCCCCCCCCCCCCCCCCCCCAGTTTATGCAACGGCATTTAGTAGATATTATTTCAGAATTTTATGATCCTGAAAAAGGGTATTAAAGTTCATTGTTTGGATGAAAGCATTTTGATTACAGTTCAAGTAAAAAAGAAAAGAATATATGTAAGATAGAAAAAAAAAAGAGAAATTGAATACCTACTTCCGTTGGTCATTAATATTTTTTTTTAACTTTGAACAAGAAGTCAACTGCGAGAAGATTATACTTGTGTGTGTGTGTGTGTGTGTATGTGTGTTAACATGTTTTTTGAATGACGCCTTGTCTTCGTGATTCAACTGAGTCCTATGGACACACCACTTCAAAGTTCAAAGAAACACAAAAGAAGATCTTCAAGGAAGTTGTCACATTAAGTAATAAACTTGTAAGTCATATTTCAAGATTGAACCATAAGTGATGGGAAAAAATGTTTAAAAAATTTTATTTATTTTTTCTGTCAGATTTCATAAATGAAGATGGAAAAATTTTGTCTCTAAGAACCTGTTTTATACAAACCAAAAATTCTGTACACAATACACTTTTAACTTCACGTTCTAAAAATGAAATACAAAATGAGAGTCTGCTGCTAATTGCCAAACTCATTGACAATTTGAAAGGGAAAATTCAGTCTATATTATATTCAAAGTACTATGTATCAAGCTCTGAAGTTTTTGAAAGTTCGCTAAAATTTTGCTTTTACACAGAGCTTAAGGCGTAACAGAATTTGAACAGGGAAAGAATATTCAACAGATAACAATAAAAAAACAACTAAAATGTATTAATAAATAGGAGGCTTAAAATCCACTATTTTCGACTTCATTTTTCTTTAAAACAGGAATTTTGAAAATTTCATATTAGAGTTGTGACTGATCAAGAGATAGAAAGTTAAAACTCACTTTCAAATGTTCCCCATTTACCACACTCAAAATGTAAAAAAGCTTCAATCCAGAACACAAGACTGCTCTGAAAACCTGTAGGTCCAATTCTGCCGTCAAAATTTTCAATCTGACCTCCAAAATTTTACAAATATTTATTTAGAAATTCTTGCCCCACGTGTGAAGTTCATGAAAAGAGCTTTCAAATGACACCAAAAATATACTAAATAGTATTGTAGAAAACATTTGTTGTTCTTTTAAAGTGGAATATTTTCATCTTTTGAATGAACTGATGATATGTTATGAAATGAGATCTAAAAAAATAAGACGAACGAGCACTACTTATCCCATGCTCTGTTGCATGGACTCAGAATATGCCAGTTACATGCAGAAGTCCATCGACAAAATTGGACCTATCGGATTTCAGTGACGGTATTCAATTTCATAAGCTGTATTGTCCTAAATTACGCTTTATGTATAAAAGTTACAATTGTAAAACATATTGATAATTCTAAGGTTCAAAATGACCATACATAATTATATTTGTTAAACTTTTTCGTATTTTTAATGTTGATATCTAGATTCTTTCTGCGCAATCCGATATGCAATCAAATTTTAACTTATTGTTGGCTATTAGACAAATGCGTGGTATGATAAATAATAATAAAATTATTTAAAAAGGGGTGTCAACATACTAAACCAAATATTAACTTTCTATTTTCCATTTAGTCACTCCCTTAATCTGATACTGTCAAAATATCTATTTTCATAACCGAATATTTTGATTTTCTTAAATTATTTTTTTTTATCCAAAAAATGGCAATTTCCCTCTTTTACACCTTGTACACAGATTTGAAATATTATGCATATCTTGAGCACTCTACAGTGATAACAATACAAGATTTAATGATGCAGACAAGTTGTACGCCATCCATCACATACGAAATTTGGTACTTTGACTTAACCACATTCTGTCCGAATTTTGTCTTGAGAAAATAATTTGAAATAAAGAAAAACTTATACACTTCCTTCCTGGTTTAGTTACATTATTGTCATGATATTTTAAATATAATTATCTTTACATAAGGAAAAAGACATAACAGCTTAATTAATTCTTCCTTATCACAAAGAATATTTCAAAAGTTTTTATCTTGACTAATCCTTTAAGCCCACAACATCCGCCTAGATGTGGCAACAATTTATATTTTGTGCACAGCTGATAATTGTTTTTTTTTTCCTTTCATTATTCTCGTTATACTTGTTCTGATACATTACACAATCGACTGACGATAACTGATAAAATCGAGTAGTCACTGAATTTCTGACTCTTGAGAACACTAGAATACGGTATCTCAAGAGCATGTAGGCCACACTGTTCTTCGTGTTATGTTACTAACTCTATGGCTTATTGAACCCACAAGTTCATCGCCGCAGTAACAAACGTTCGCCATTGGATTCTATTCTGGGCAACATCAAGCCACTTTTCATCTTGAGAATCAACCTCTCGAAAATCAATTCTAATATTGTCATTCCAACGATATCTCGGTCTTCCCAACGGCCTCTTTCCCTACGATTTACCAACCAAGATGGAATATAGTCTTCGTTTTCCCCATCCGAGTTACGTGGCCTGCCCATCTTAGCCTTCGTGATTTCATTATTCTTATAATGTCGGGTGAATCATACGATCTGTGGAGTTCTTCATTATGCAGTTTCCTCCATTCTCCGATCATCTCGTCCCGTATGTCTTTCTCAAAACCTTATTTTTCAAATACACGTAATTTATGTTCATCTGCCAGGGTCGTACTAAGACTTTCGCAACCGTAAAGTATTACCGGCAGATTAATCGTTCTGTATATTTTTAATTTCAAGTTCCTTGATATTAATCGCGAGGTTAGGAGTTTTTGAACTGAATAGAAACATGCGCTGCCCGATAAGTGACTTTTATTTCTTTCGTGACCTCGTTCTTGCTAGTTACATATGCTTCTTTTATATTACTAGTGATGTAAAAAAAATGTTCTAAATCGTTTGAATCCATATATACGTCGATTTTCATTTGGTTATATTTGGTTTAATAGGCTGCATCCCGAACAACGTTTATGTTGGTCGTGTTGCATAGATGTACAGGCGCTTTACGGTTTTGTATGAAGAAATACACTCGGATACATATTGCAAAAACTGAATTTACAAGTTTACATTTAGTTTCAAAAGACAGAAACTATGAGTTGTTTTAGTTTGAATAGACAGACAATGTGGATTTTTATTGTTGTTATCCTTATTTTTACATTAGTCTAGATTATGAAATGATTTATTTGAGACATTTTTATAACAAATCACTTCTGCCCGTCTCGACTCGAACCTAGTCCCCAGCAAAGATTTGAATCCAAAACCTTAAAGACACTGCCTAGCGCGTTAGACTACACAACCATGGTGGCTGATTTAAACTGATGCATTACTATTCCAAACTGCACATCTCCGTACAGGCAAAAATCTGTTTCATTTCCGTACAGCTTACAATTACATAACATGACAGGTACATATTTGCAAATAACATCGGCACATTTCCGTACATGCGTTGATGGGTGCTTTATTAGGTTATGCGATCTTTCATTAAATCAGATTATCTTGTCTTCCATTAAAACAAAAATACACTCAAAAGGTGTCCCTCGCACAAAACAAGTATATACGCAAACTGGTTGACTCGAAAGACATGTTGCCATGACAAGAGAGCAAAACTATGCCACGAAAATATTACATATGTAAGACTATGCCTATATCTGTAAGATACACACGGAAGGAAGTCCCATTTCACAAATTTTGTATTTTGGGAAAACTTGCAAAAAGTTTTCAAACTGTTGAACTTTTAATATAAAATTGTTACTACACGGCTACTTTCAGTAGGCGAATTGATTTTTTTTAATGAACTTTTGGCATCTTTGGCTCAGGCTGGGATGGGGTAGAGAGTGAGAAAGGTATCGGCCAGGGCCTTCCTTAAGAAACCATCTTTGCATTCGTCTGGTAAAACAGAGAAACACTGGAAAACGGATGGGCGGCCTGGTGTTTGAACCCAACGTATTCATTGCCAATCCAAAGTACACGACTTTACAGCCTGGACCACGGGGGCTGGGTACTTCCAATAGGGTTTAGAACGTTGTTGTGTAGGCCGCAACCTTACCTATGCCTTTCCTGGAAAAATTATCACCTCCCAGCTACCTGCTCATCTCATAAAATCATATTAAATAAATTAACTAATGAGGCGAAGCGAAAGTTAAGCAGAAAGAGAATCCAGGGATTGAATTTGAAAGCCAAATACAGATTTGTTTTGCCTAAACTAAGCAACAAAGACTTACAGTTAGATAAGAAACTATGATGTGTCAGAAAATAGTGGCATAATGTCAGAATGCTTTAAAGGAAATGTATGAATAAGCGAAAAACCTTTTTCTGTTACGTTCTTAAAGACTGAGCAGTTCGTTTAGGGCATTAATAACAATTCAATTAATATAGGTTACGGAATCACTCATTGTATCAAACCAAATAGTCTGGAGATGGAACGTAGGAATGACAAGGAACGCTATCAAGAATGCGCGCTGAAAGCAAAGTTTTAGTCCCATTGGAAAGAGATCATAACGCTATACGTCATACGCGCTCGTTCAACTAACAAATATAAGAATATTAAAAAATCAAGTTTTATTTATTTATTTCGTCATTTCTAACACAGAAGCACAATTTGATAGCCAAACTTGGCAGGTGAATTCCTGACATCAAAATCAAATTTTATCTTCATAATTTGTGTAATTATGCTTCATTTGTACGTTGCAGAGGTTCTAATTTGGAGTTTTTTTTTAAATAGTCAATAAAACTGATATTTCAAGAGAAATCAGAAAAGATGCATGAATGTAAAATTTAGTGTTTGGGAGTTGATCTGTAGCCCTACATCGAAATGTGATTTCATCAAATTGTCAGTGTTGCCAATCTAATATTTTTTTCCCGAAGAGTACTGTGTCAATTTGTTAGATATTTGATATTCGGTAGTGAAGATACGTGAAACACAGGACGCACGCAGGTTTGCAAATACACAATGTGAATATTATGCCAGGCTTCACATTGAAAATCGATATTTTGATAATATGCCAGGCTTGACATTAAAAACAACGTATTTGCACTCCTGATATCCACCATGTTGTTAGAAACAGATTTAAGCAAACGAAATTTTCATTCAATGCATCGTTTATGATTTATTAAGAAGAATTATTTTTTTCCACTGTCAGGCGTCGCTTTTGTTCTCCAAGTTGGAAACATTGTATCTCCAAGACAAAGTGGAATTTGACCCATGCTCATAGGGACTTCTTTATTTGTCTCGATGTCAGGAATCACCTCCTGAAAGTAATGCACTTTGTTCTGAATCACCAATATTGCCTTTAACTTCCGTGAATTTTGAGGTTTGACCCCTCTTGTTCGTCGCGCCTTAAATGTTGGTATTCTCTATATCTCACCATGCTCTATCGGATGCACTAGGTGTCATTCGGATTTCAGCGACATGTCGTGCCCCTCCCTTGTTAATATGCCTTTTCTTCCACCTGCATGGTTACTTTTTAATTGAATTACGGGAAGCTGCTACAGCTTCGAAAATGGCAAAAACCTCAACAAAGTGGCTATGGATACGCCATGATCGGGGCTCGTTAGATAGTGCAAGGTTCAGATTTTGTCCTAGGAGAGAGCTCAATAGCTTATTTTTCATTACATAGAAAATACATTGGAAACTAATTTATTTCCATGCATATGTTACTTATTGTGTAAGATAATCATAATAGGTATAAGACTTTACTACTACTTTAAATTTCTTAACACATTCCGTGTTAGAATGCAAATAAATTGAGCTCCGTATTCCTTAAAAAAAGCTATTTAAAATGCACTATTTCATTATTAATTACCACATCATCACTACTTATCCCTTCCATCTCACTTACATTAAAAAGTACAAAATTTCCTTAAATTAGAAAATAAGCGAAATGTTAATAGATAAACTTTTAATAAGTACTTTTATAATAACGCCTCTTTTTTTTTTAATTCGAAGCTAGTTTGGAATTATTGAAATATCGTCAAAATTCGAAATCGAGGTGAGTGAATTTGGATTTGCTACCTGTGAAGCGCAAAGTTTTCTGCTGTGTGTGTCTATAGTTTTGACACAAGGCGATGCACTTCAGTTGTCACGAGCGTTATTGGATATACAGACTTACATACATTTCTGTATTCACAGATGCACATTTTCTGTATTCGTGTAAAAATCGATACTTCTTTATTAATAATTCCACATGATCTCCTAAGCAACAATTTCTGGTGCGTCTCTGCTTGATTTGCCGTTTCATTTGTTGGACTTCCCTCTAACCTCAGGCATAACTACACTTTTAGAGATGACATACTCTGATAAGACGCCCATCTACACATGCACGGAAACGTGTTGATGTTATCAGAACGCAGGTTCCTGTCATCTTATGTCATTCTAAGCTGTACGGAAATGAAACAGTTTTAGCCTGTATGGATATGTGCTGTACGGATCTGCACCAGATTCGATTTAAACTTTCCCAGACAAAAAGCAAACTTTCTAAAAAAAAAAAAATGTCAATCTTGTTGAGTAGATAATAAGAATACATGATCGACAAAGATGATGTTAGAGACAGCAGACACAGAAGTTATTGATTTGGCTACAATGGATCAAATTAACCATGAACATTTATCATATCAAAGTACTCTGCTCATTACATACGAAGAATACGGCTTCCTGAAACGAAGGAAAATATTGTGCGATAATCATTGGAAGATCTTGCGTTGATGAATACTGACAGAACTAATACGAGCAACGACTCGAAACGATAGATTAGGCGTGCAACCACCATTATGACCCCGAGGCAAAGAAACAATTCAAACTGTAGAAACAACTCTCTCCAGAGCTCAAAAAGTTAAAACGACCTTCAACAAGACTCGAAACCGCATCGGTTAGACCTGTGTTGATAAGCAGATTTCGACACTAGACCACGGGATGAGTGTGCTGAGTTTTAATTATATTTCCAAGCAATTTTTGTTTCATTTCTTCGGTCACATTTTTTTTTTTTCCTGATATTTAGTTTGGAGAATTCTATTACCCTTACAACGTTTTAGGTCTTGTTCCCTTTCGATTTCATCTTCCTTGCCTTTCTCCTTCTTCTCATTAAGAGAGGCACTGTATGTAACACACCTGGCCATTAGAGGAGAATTACCGGTTTTCTTCTGCGTGACATGGGTGGGCTTCCCTGGGAGCACCACAGTGATATACTGGTCCACACGGACAAAGAAAGTGATTACATCATCGTATGCGACCTCACGAAGAATATTATTGCACTGAATTCTTTCTAGAGGTAGAATTGGAATACTTTACTTTCCTGTTCTAGCCTAATAAAACGAAATCTTATAATAATGTGTTGAAAATTAGATTGAATGCGTAATTTTCCGGTAAGTCAATCAATCCATCCATCCATCCATCCGTTTTGCAACAGAGAAAATTCAAAAATCAATATATCGACTTTTAATATACACGACATTTTGTTATGAACGATGATCGATATTTCAGGAGGTCCTGGATTCAATCCCAGCAAACGCCCATACTAACTGAGGTCTTTCCAAATTTACCCTGTCATACCAGGCTAATGCCTATATAGCACCTTCGAAACTAGGTTCTGGTCGATTTCCTTCTAATGTCCTCTTCCCTACCTTGTCTCGACCTGAGCTATGGTTGCCTAAAGTCCATAAGTGAAAATTCAAAATTTTAAATTACGTTTCGTTATATCGATTGCTAGCAATATCGATATTCGATATTAATATTTCGGATACTGAACAGTCCTCCTGAGACACACATTTACCAGCCCTGTGCAGAGCTGAAACGGGTCACCAGGTCAATCGGATCACTTTGACACGAAGGACGAAACAGAGAGTTCATTATTTCCTTATTACACACTGTTGCGTTTGAGCAGTCTTTCCATCTGCGATGACCGGGAGCGGGGGTGTTACTCCAGAGAGTAATAAAAAAAAAAAAAAAAAAAGACCCGAAAAGTACCTAACGATAGTAATATGAAAATAGTCATATCCCCAGAAAGAACAAAAAATGCCACCGGGGATTGTGCAAATTCTCCCTCGGAAAGATTATTCTGAAATAATTTCGTGTTTGAAGTATTAAATAGGATAAAAGCATTAAAATCTTTTAAAACTCTCAAATATGAAGTTCCCATTCATAGCTCACTTCTCAAAGAATCACACATTATACTATGGATTGATTCTAACCACAGAAACAAGACCGGTCACCGTGTCAATCAGGGTCGAACTGAAAAACCGTCGGGGGCGCAGACCTTTATCATTGGGAGGGTGCACTGCTTCTAACATACAAACCGTGTGTACAGCATGTGTATATCCTGTTCACATTGCATTAAGAGAAACGCTTCAAGGTTGTCTTGACCGAGATTCGCCCTTAGCCTAGATCTGATCATTTTAAGTTTTGAAAATGCT
>JAGDQP010006258.1:39389-73458 GCA_022664845.1 Lepisma saccharinum | reverse complement strand
TTTAAGGTTGAAGGAGTTGACTGGACAGTTTGCACCCCTGGTGCTTTTGCTCGTATTTCGCAGCTTTTTACACTTGTGTAATGTATATACTCGCTTCGCCTCATTGGGGCGCTGCCCCCAGAATTCCAAGATGGCCTCGCTGGGGCGCACCCCTTTATCGCAATCAGGCTCCAGTGGGAACTGTACCCTAGTAGGGGAGACGAGCCGAATTTATTCTAACCTACTCGTAATGGTACACCTTCATACCAAATTTCGTTTCTCTAGCTTCAGTCATTATAAAGTGGGGCTTAGGCGGGCATTTTGGATAAAAGATGGACACATTTTTAACGTTTTCTTATATTTTCGTGACATACTCGTGATGATACACTGTCATACCAAATTTCATTTCTCTATCTCGAACGATGTGAAAAATGGTATTTCAGCTGCCATTTTGAATCAAAGATGGTGACTTTTTTAAAACGTTGTTATCTTTTCCTAAATTACTCTTGATAATACATCATTATGCCAAATTTCATATCTCTGGCTCAAGCAGTTGGAAAATGGATTTATGACGCCCGCCATTTTGGATCCAAGATGGCGTCTTTAGTGGTATTTTGTAATATTTTCATAATCTACTAATAATGTTGTACAGTCAAACTAAATTTCATTATTCTAGCGGCAGCCGTTTAGGCTGTGTATTCTTTAAAATTTTAGGGTTGGCGGCCATTTTGAATCCAAAATGGCGACTTTTTCAAATTTTTAAGAAGTTTTCTTAATTTGCTATCAATGATGTAGTTTCATACCAAATTTCACTGTTCTATCTTTAGTCGTTTAGGCTGTGTATTCTTTGAAATTTTAGGTTTGGCGGCCATTTTGAATCCAAGATGGCGACCTTTTCAAAATGTCGGAATTTTTCCTTTATCTACTTATCATCCTCTACCTTCATACCAAATTTCATGTTTCTAGCTTACTCCAAACACCCTAAACAATATGATGAGTGAGTGAGTCAGTCAGTCAGTCAGTGAGTGAGTGAATGAGTGAGTCAGTTAGCCTAAAATGTGCAATTTCAGGGGTCCACAACTAGAACATAGTTTGAGATACGAATATGAAATTTTGTACATCTGCACATATTTACCATATCTCCTTATCGCCAAAAGCTCATATTCCTATCTTTAACATCTTTGTTTTTACGGGGCCCCCAAATCGTCGATTTTGCCATAAACTCTTGTTCCTGTATAACATGCTTCTGGCAGTGCTGACGTTTTCTGACGTGAAGAACTTGGCTCATGCACTGCCGTGCATGTTGATACGCATTTTGTCCCTAAGGGACCATCTACGTAACAGCTCTCACTAAGGGCGACAGAAGTGTTTATTCATATAAATACTATGAAAAATGGCATTGCAGACACGTAAAAGTAGTTTTGAAGGTAACGGTATAATGTTAATTATCATTAATAGCTACTACAAGCATGAGAAGATACTTGACACTCAAAACGCCGCCCTTAGTGAGGTTGCCTTTATGTTTACACATAATTTTAAAGAACCATTTTATTGCTAAAAGACCATACCGAATAGTACGTATTCGCGGAAAAGTAATTGTGTGTATACAAAACAATTCTGACTGGAATGCATTTACTTCGCTACCACCTCTTTAAGTCGTAAACTTTTTTTGCAGGCGGAGCCAAACTAAATGTGACAAGATTCTCCAAATCTTTATAATGGACTTGCGATGGTGTGTGTGTTTATCAAATTTTAGTTTTTCAGATAATTTGCCACAAATAAATCGTATTTATTCTTAGTTACACACGCTAATAATAAAAATATTCTAGTTTAAAATTATGTACATCTTAGTAAGCACTTTGACATAGTCCGCTTACACAATAATTTTAACCATGGGTCTGAAAAATGATATTTTGAAAGGAAAAAATACAAAATAAAGTTAGATAACCCAGTGGATTTGAAGGACAAAGGTTCCGTCTATCATATCATATGAGGTATTTTCTTAGATGTTAATTACTTAAGTAGAAAATAAATGTTGGAAATCACTCTCACATTTGGTTGACATATGTTTTATCGCCTTTGGAAAACGACATCCTTATCTGAAATTTTACCAGTATGCTGTACTCTTTATGGACGGTTAGCGGGTACACACACATACAATTTAACCACTTCTCATTGTTCGTACTTCTGCTCCCCTTTCCTTCCTTTTATATTTTGCAATATTTTACATTATTTTTCAAAATTGTACGCCTTTCCCGAAGGTTATATATTATTCTTTTATTTCATCATACACAATGCAAAGAACCAAAACCCAATATGTCATCGACCCGAGCAGTAAAGCCATTATGATTCTCCTGAGTAGGCTCGCTTCTGAAAAATCAACGAAGCAGGCTTTATTGTTCTGAAACAGGATCAATAAACTTTCCCAGTAGGCAATAAAATTTCAGCCTACATGAATGTTTTTATTTCAGAAACTGTCTTCGTAAAATAAAAGGGCTAGTAAAATAGAAGACAATCAAGAGTGGCACGATAGAACAGTGCATAGAGAGATTAACTACAAACTAAACTAAATGTTCTGCGTTCGAGCCCCAATCAAGACGGTAGAAATCTTTTTCCGCCACAGACTTGATGTCTAACAAGACAAGTTTGTAACAAGTTTTGTGTGCAACGTTTATATAAGATTTGTCACTAGTCAACTAGCAAGCTTGCAACAAGATTGTAACAAATTTGTAACATTGCGATGCCATTCTTTGCGCAAATTTGCAATGCCAAATTTCGAACAAACTTGCTGCAATTTTGAGTGCTATCTGGGTTACGCCTGTGCACGCGAGCGTTGGAATATTACAACAAAAATATGGAAGATTACTCTATTTATTTATGGTCTTTAGATCTCTGACTCACAACGGAATAGAGGAGAGGAGAGGATTAGGAAGGTAGCGGTCAGAGCCATACTTACTGTACCATCATTCACCTGATGAAACTGAGGGGAAACCCTGAAAACTTTAGTCAGGATAATTCCAACCCGCGTGCCTGCTCATTGCCGATCCGAAGTCCGCGAAGTTACCACAAGGACCACGGGGACTGGATAACTGATCCTTATAATATCTGAATATGAGTGAGGTTCAATAGAAGAACGTTGGCATCACATTCGGGAGGTTCAGGGTTAAAATGCATTGTCGGCTTCCTAACAGACGCTTTTCCTCGTATTTATCACTTGTATGCGGTAAATGCTGCGGCTTGTCACCTTGCTTTAAGACAAGGGCTTTCCTTTCCCATTTTATTTTGGCTCCATTTATTCATGTTGTACTTTTCAACTTCAATGTCAGAATAGCTTGTGGACAATATTTGGTGATACACATTTTACAGGATAAACGAAAACAGGCGAATTCTACAGGAGAAGTGTTTGAAGTGTCGTTTGTGATATCTTCAAGCCCACAAATCGCCTACTTGGAAAAGCGCCAAATCGGCTAATACTCAGAAAGGAATACGACGTTCTGTCTACGAAAATTTATGCGATTTGATTTCAATTGCTGCAATTTTTACTCAAAAATACATTTTGACGCTTTTCTTTTGCACGAATGATACTCACGCATATGGGTGATTACAGGCATCATCCGGCAATCCGTTATGCAGTGGTGTAAAGAGGCGAAAACAGAACAGGATTACGTAAGTCCGTATGTAAAATTTGGAATAACCAGTGAAAATAGAACAACTATTAGAAGAAACGCTTTTCGATATTTTGTATAGTTTGGGAGCTAATAACGGAGTTGCCGTAGATGGTACTTTTGACTCAGTTATAGCTACCGACATCTGCGGTGAGCACAATAACTTTCCCATAAAATCTACTTAGAATTAAGTAACACTTCCATCCTCGACCACTATCTCCAACCGTTCGTCCACGCTCTCCTTTCCTAAACCAAAGATAGCAACAACTTACTCTCCATAATACATTCATTTTTCCATAGCTCAAACCAGACACAATCTTAATGTAAGTTGACGTGACCTGCCTTTGAACATTTTCTCGACACATGCCCCAGTCCTCATAAACGCAGCACACCATTTTTTCTTCCTCTTGTCCTCACCATGAACAAACATCATCTTTGTAAACCACAATAATCTGCAAATCGAAGGCACAACCATGAACACTGGCATGTTCCCCTCCTAAGCAACCTTTTCTATGGGACGCATGGGGACCAATACCTCAACTCCCCATATCTCAAAACATTACAACTGGCTTCGTTATATTGATGACATTTTCTTAATTTGAACCCACGAGCAAGAATCACTGAAAACATTTCTGCAAGACCTCAACTGAATCTTTCCCGTCAAAGTTACTTGGTCCTTATCCACGGAAAACATAGCTTTCCTGGAAGTGGATGTTTGGTTCAAGAACAATAGACTTGAGACAGGCATCCATATGAAACCTACAAACAGCATCCAATATCTCCATTTTAATAGCTCCCATCCACACCATCACAAATGCTCTTGCTCTCTCCCATACGCTCTTGATATCCGAGGCACCTGCATCTGCTCCTTGGACAACCTACTTCAAAATTATTTCGGTGCCCTCTAACTAATTCAACGATCATGGTTATCCTCATCCTTAAATAATTGAACATTGCCAGAAGAAATCACCTATTCTACTCTGATCGGCCTTTCTACTCTCTGCTTGCTTATTCTAAACACGACAATCTGCTAGCCAGTAAAGAAGACCACGACTCCCAGGGAGATGAGTACACAGTTATTACGTCATAGAGTATTGCGCTGACGGTGACTGACCAATAGTTACATATTATTTTAATTATTAACTGGAGATGAATACAGATGTAAACATTCTATGTTTGTTATCAAAATAATTTTATTCAAATATTTCAGTTATGTAGCTTAAATAAATGTATATTGTTCCTTATCGAATATTAACGTAAGTTTACGTTGAACTCAAAGGCATTTTGTCATTTTATTAAAAGGTGCTACTCTTATGAGTAGTTACAGGTAGTCTTAGGATTCCTTGATCTCAATTTTTTTTTCTTCTTTCCATATTTGGTGTTTAATTTATATGAAGACATAAGTTGCTTGCTCGACATTGCGCAACACACATCCATTGCACGCCAGACTCCGTCGAGTGGAGAAACTAGGGACACAGGTGTAGTCAGCATGTTTGACTATAGTTGCCTCTTTTGCTTCAAAGGAAGAACGAAGAAGTAGAAGAGGTGTTAGAAGACTATCGTTGCAGATATTGCACCTAGCATAGGGCTTAAACAACAAGAATATTAAAAAATTAATAAGAAGAAAAGTAATAAAGGAAAATAAAGAAAAATGTAAAAAAGGAAATAAGAAGAAAACCACAGAAGAAATAACTGAAGGTAAGATTATAGTGCACTAACATGATTTATTATCCAATAGCACAAGAGAAGAAGCAATAGAAAAGGGGAAAATATTCGAACAAATGTAGCTAACGACACTCATGAAAATGATCCGGAATGATAATAAACAGATTATAGAAACCATAGAACAAATGTTTAAAGGACAGAAGATAAACAAAAACGACTGAAAGAAAACAAGAAGACAGTAAGAAAGGTTTGTATAAGGAAATAGAAGATAAAGTAACTGCTTAAAGAAAGAAATAGTAAATGAGCTTCAGAAATGCAGTACGCAACTTAAAGAAGAAACTCAAATATCCATTAAACAAATGAAGGAAGAAAATAAGCTAACACAACAACATTTGAGTGAAAATTTCTTATATAACTGACGAACCACAGCAAGTAATATAATAAATATCTCAAAGAAATACAAAATTCGATAAAAGGTTATTGTGCACTTAGGAAGAGACAGTTAAACATTTGGAAGAATGCAGGCACATCCGTAAAAC
This sequence comes from Lepisma saccharinum, assembly GCA_022664845.1. NCBI lineage: Eukaryota > Metazoa > Arthropoda > Insecta > Zygentoma > Lepismatidae > Lepisma > Lepisma saccharinum. The sequence goes on along the minus strand of JAGDQP010006258.1, from coordinate 67,610 downwards.
CATGTACATTATTAGTAACTAAAATCCTAGGAACAAAAGCGAATATTTCAGATTTATTATTCCAAATGATATGATGATATGAAAGAATTCTCTGCAGATAGCTGAACTTCAAAATAAAAGGTTGTAAATACGAAAGGAAACTTGAAAAATCAATATCCATCATGTATAGAACCCAGTAACAATAATTTCATTCCATATGAAGATAGGAAATGAAATCTCAGAACATGTTCTAACAGGTCCCGGTTACTTGCTTAAAATAGAGAAGAAAATCTTCAAGAATTATCAAATCAACAAAATATAAATGAGCAAGAGTAGTAATTTGTTCAACAACTGCTGAAATATAAAAATCGACTATCTGAAAAATACATGAAACCAAAGGACTACGCAGATTTATACAAATGATATGGTGACATTACTGAACAGAATCCCAAGAATTTTTTTTTCTTTTTTTCATTCTTTAGTTAACATTTTATATTGAATGCTTACAAATAAATCTTTATAAGAAATGATCTTGTGAATAACTCAACGAATGATACAGGCAAAGGGTGGTTCTTATTCAAACAAAAATTTATATATACCTTTTATGATTTATGTATTTAATTCCTTCAATATTAGTGTATCATTAGAATACCGACATGCAGAAGAGGAAGTTATTTTGGCTTTTCAAAAAGGATCCATGTGTGCCGTATGCGCGGACAAACTTCTATATGTGGTGTGGTGCTGAACACACTTCGCATAAAAAATTATATTCTCCGTTCACTCTGGTTCACAAGAAGTCTCCAGTTCGCGGACAGGATCTTAGCAGGATTCAAATCTGCGAGCACCGATTTGAAATCCTGTCTTCAGTAAAAATCATTGGCATGTTTAATTATACTTTTTTCCTAATATTGTAAACCCTTCAGGATATGGTAATTTCCTTAATTTACAGAAATGAACTTTATCGTGCGATAGATAGTAAAAATAAGGCAATCTAACAAAGTGGCAATCTGACTATACAAGCAAAATGTTGGAATCTTTCCGTTACTCACGCTATACACATATGAAATTTTGTACACAGATGGTGGTTATCCGTCACTATAATCCACTATTCACTCTAAGACCTGATAAGACCATGACAGTGAAGCAATACTGAGACTGTCTCGAAAAAATGAATGATAAACCTTGCATAAAATGATCAGGCTGCTCACAAGCTGGTAATTCATTGCAACGTCCGTTCGCAAATTTCACGAACTTAACTAGTTAAGATATGAAACTTTTAAATCTCAGTCTGACAGGACTTCCATGAAAAAAAAAGAAGAAGAAGAAGAAGAAACAATTTCTTGAAGTTGGTATGGACGTTATTGTGACTCTTTTGCACAAGTGTACTGAAGACACTGGGAACAATTTCGTTGAGCCAGATAATTATTTATGTTTGGTTTAAGAGCTGCATCCAACAGTTTAATTAAAAACTCCCAGAATTCAGCTGCAGCAATTTTCATCGATTATTATAGATATTAACAAAGGAATTGTATACGCCTTGAAGGAAACATATCATGAACACTATATACACAAAAGTCACCTAAGTTTTAACAAATTTATGCTGTTACATACCCGGGTTTCTTAGCAAGTTTATACAAGATCTTAGCAGCTTCTTCATGTTTGTTTTTCATTTCAAAATATCTCCAAAGTAGTTCAAAAATCTGTACTGAATCTGGCTCTTGCTCAGTCTTCCTGGTTAAATAAAATTCTAAGCTAGGTTGTGTTATCTGAATAAGTTTATCATGCATATTTTTTTCTATCATCCAATTGAATACAGCAACATGAAGTATTTCATCACTTGCCTGAAGAGCTTTTTCAATAATCTTTGTTACCTTAAGGAAATGAATAAGAAACATGTATTAAATGTATATAAAAAAAAGGCTATGAACACAAACTTATAGGAGAAGGAATGATACACTGTAAAATTTAAACGTATCCAAATTTCTACTTTAGAAATTATATCCTGGACGGTCTAGGCAGTGGACCTTATTTCCAACTGAAAACAACGGAACATGAAGTACACATAACTAGCTCACGTTTCCTTGTTCTTAGTTGAAAGTGAGGCCAACTGTGACCTCGAAATGTTCTAGAAGTAATTTCGAAAAGAAAAATTTGAGTATATTTCTATTTTGTGCAGTCTAAAAATTTCTAACAAACTACCAGTTAACAAGTTTTCAGACACAAGAATTCCACTTTATACTTGATCATACAAATCCTCAGTGACTTGTCTAACTTGGAATTAAGCCCTCCCATTTCCGGAACTCTCCATTTTCTTCTAAATTTTCGGTTTCAAGCACTATCTTGTCGCCTTCCAACTGATGGCATAGCATACTTTCCATAGCTTTGTTTAGCTTCATAAAATCAATGTTCCTAAATGTCTTGCTTATGGAAGAAAATTTGATACATCTGTATCTTTAGCGCTCAATGTAAGTAATATTCAATGCATTAAGGCACAAATTACCACGTGGTTTGGCGAGAGATAATTATAAGATTCTATATTCCTACCACTTTTTACTAGGTACAGCTATGGACAAAAGTTATGTCGCATGTCTATAACTGGCTTTTCTTATCAAAAATAAATATATTAAAACATTGTATAAATTTGTTGACTTATAGATATATTTACAATCACATGACGCATTTTAAAGGAAAATATTTTCCGGCTATGTAGATAAACGAGGCCGATATTTGCAAAACATAATGTTTGGTCAACAAAAATTCTAAGTTCAAAAATCTACCAAGATGTGTAGTTCCCTCGTTTTATCTCGGAGAGTGATATTTTCGTAATACAGTGTGAACTATTAGTAGTAATTTTAATTTTCGTTAGTAGATGTTCCACAGGGAAGGGACATCTTCGCGAATTTGAGAAATATTCTTTAAAGACATGCGACAGTACTTTTGTCCGTAGATGTACCAGTTTTGTTCCGAATTTCTATAAAAGAGAAATAAAAAAGTTACTGCTGCCGCGCAACAAGGAAACTTCTCTGAGACCAAATAAGTAAGGTGCTGCTAATAATCGATGTCTAACATAATAATGGAAGACAGGCCAAAGTAAAAATGTTCAACGCTTACTACTTCGAATTTATAACCTTGTTAATTTAACACGTAATAGTCACGAGTTCCACACAATTCACCTCATTTGAGAAACAATGTTCATTTTGTTACTATTTTTTTTTTTTTTTTTTTTGTAGCAAATGTTTTCATTTCGTTCTGAATTACCTTAAATGATTTTTTTCTTGATTCACTGCTAAAATTAATCGACGAATACGAACCAAGTGTTATACAGCCTCAAACACACAGCTAAAAATAATACTTAAAACCTTTTGTAAATTGTAAAAACTTAAAACATAAGTTGGACCTCAAGCTATGCTCATAATAACATTATGGCAAGAACAGGTTTCAAAAATCGCAATTCAAGTGCTGCATATCTTCGAAGATACAAAAATTGAATTGTGGGCAGTGGTTCTCGAAATTGAAACTTAAAATAACGGTAAATTGTTATAAACAATATATTATTATAAAGCATAGTGCAGTTTATCGGGATTATGAATATACTTTATTTAAATATCCGGGATAAGAACAAAGATAGAATAAGAAAGGAGAAAAGCTAGAGGAAAATGTAACGCCCATGATAAAGGAAGTAAGCATCCTAAAAATTCTGAATTCTGACTCACCTTCCAGTTAGATAGAGGTGGAAGAAGACGTACATCTCTATCCTCTACGCCAACCATGAACGCGGCCTTAACTACATGTAATTTCATACAATGAAATTCTTTTTCTTCATCAAGATATTCTTCGGTGTACCCTTACATTCTCTTATTCCTTCAGTCTTTATTTCTACTTTATTCACTTTTGTTTCTCCTTATTCTCATATTTATTTCCCTCTCCCTTTATTATTATTATTATTATCTGCTTCCTGTGCATTCTTTACCGTTTATTCCTTTAGAAAGATTCTAACCTACTCCGATTAACGTCCGCACTTCATTCGCCATTTTGTGTTTTCTCCGATCCCTTTAGTCGTTCTTCCGCGTCCATAACCTGTCCATTCCGTTACCCAGCGTCAGTTTGCACTTTCCAATTTTTGTTTTTGGTCTGTAATTTTGGTACGGCTCATGAACGAAATATGAAACTCAAAGAGAAAATAGATTATTGTACGAAGTATTAACCACTGTACGTTTCATAAGTTTCAATCCACTTTCTACTGTACATGATGGAGTATGGGAGACCATCCCAAAATGGCATACATTGACTTTATGTTCGAATATTTTCTTAGAAAATGGGTAAGCGTTCGCTTTTTTTTTTTTTTTTTTTTGGAGAATGCCTCTTTGGAATGTAGTTTGAGTATTGGCATGGATATCAATAAGATTATTTATTGTTATAAATGTTATTTTTAATTTTGTTAAAAAAGTTCCGATAGTCCATTTTGCCCGGGTAGGCAGGGTAAAATGGCATACTACCATTGCTTCAATGAAACATATGTAAAAAGTATACGAAAGTAAGTACTGATTATTAGAAAAACATGCAGAATGTCTGAAGTAACCTTTCTAACAAACCCATTTAAACATATCAATATAGGTCTAATCTTTATTTGCAAAACCACGTAAAACTACATATACAATTGAGAAGTTTATTTTCAAAAAGCAACTTCTCCAGTTTGGGCACTCAGTGAACATATTGGCGTTTTTTGGTCGATTTCTCAAACGCCTTTGGATTTATACACAATAGTTTCCTTTGGAAAAGGTTTGTTAAGGTTTGTAACAAACCTTTTCAAAAGAAACTCTTGCATATATCGATAGGCGTTTGACAAATGAACCAGAAAACGCCCATATTCTCACTGAGCGCCCAAACTGAAGAAGTTCCCTTTTGAAAATAAACTTCTGATATTAAAACAACCACAAGATAGGCTACCCTGATAAAACAGAATTTTCGAAATAAAACTCACTAAACGTTGACTAGCATGTGCATAGCTTTTTAATGTAAGCTTATGTAGTCAAGTTCTTTCGAGTCCTAATCGAAATTGGCATCTATTCGCATTCTATATAAGTTCATATAAAAGGAACGTGGAAACACTATAAGAAATAATATGTTTTTAGGAATAGTCAGGGAAACACAAAACTAAAAACGGGGTAGTTCAATGTTTACGGACTTCACACACAAAGTGCTTGGCCCGGAGAGAATCCAGCACATGCAGCAAGACTCCAGTTGAAACAAAGCTGACATTGCAACCAATGTTCTCCAGGTTCAGACCTACTCTAAAGTTCATTACAATAGATACATGGCTCATCACCATTTTCTTCGGCGGTTTCCAAAACCTCGGCTATGGTGCTAGACTCGTCACCATCAAGATCAGTAAAAACCCTTCGTTTCACAGTTCTTCTTTATCTTCTTTGTGCTGTAGGCTTAACTTTATTTTGTGCTTTATTTATATAAAATAATGATTCTTCAAAAGTCGCTGAAAAATGTATTAATTTTTTATGTAACATTGGTACTACGCATTCTACGACTTCAACAAATCACATTCTGTAGATTATAAAAACAACATTTGTCTCAAATTCTTTATTTCTTACACCTACGATAACTAATGAAGTTCTTGGAGTCATAAAAAGTTCAAAACCAAGAGGTCTAGTTGTTAAGATGAAATCCCAACAGTCGTAGTAAAATGTCATGTAATTGCCCGGCCAATCGCAGACTTAATATATCTAACATTTAACCAAGGTAAACTTCATGATTGTTTAAAGAGAACTATTGTAAAACAACTGTTCAAAAAAGGTAAAAAAAAAAAAAAAAAAAATACAGAAAACTACACCGACCTCCGTGTTTTCACAAATACTTGAATCTGTCATGTACATTAGACTAAAATGTCATAGAGAATATAACAACATACTTTCCAGTTCACAACATGGATTTATTAAAGGTTAATCCACAACTTCTATGGCCAAGATTCCCATCCTCCAACCATCTCAAACCAACAAATTCTCCCCAGCACTTCTTGTGTACCTTATTCCCTTCGGCAGATTAAATATGTATGTATGCATGATTGATTGTTCGGTACAGGCTTCTATACCGTTCAACTTACCCGCTAAACCTCCATTAGAGCCTCCTAGCACTGTGACCATAAGTTCTATCTGCACCAAATTTTCACGGCTGCTTATTACATTATGACTGGTCCTAAGTCCAAACATAGTCAGAAAGAAAGGTTCCCTAATTAATGTATAATTTTATATTCCAGATATTCAGCTGCTTCTTGACTGACTGAAGAGAAGCTACTACATTAATTTTAAGGAATTAGACCTTGGTATACAGTAAATCACTTACGGATACCAAGAAATAAGAATCTCCGGCAGGGATTTTTTTTACATTTTCTCGTTACAAGTTATTACAGAGGGAGCGAGTCAATGAGTCAGGAAATTTTAAATACTTTTATTATATTTTAATGAACGTAGAAATAACAACATTTAGAATATTCCATGTGGACCATTTAATCTAATGTGCACTACGTTCGTAATATACTGGGAACGTATGTACACACATGAAAAACGTTGGAGTATTATCTTTCTTAACCCCCTCACACACATACTTTCTCTCTCTCTCTCGCTATCTCTTTCTCTAATATAAGTAGGTTTCAGCAAATTTTTTATACCCCCCACCCCACCTTAGGAAAAGCTGAAAGGACAGGCCTGCTTAAAACAATAAAAAAAAAATGATTCAACGTCCAGACTGTGAAGGAGGTCTCTCGTTCGACAATTAACTCACTTAACTTCTTTTGTTTGTAACTTAACTTGTCAAATGCTAACTCTGTATTGATACCTTTGGTTCGATTCTCAACTCAGACTCTATTCTACGTTAATCTATGCTGAATTTTATCCATGTGTTAAGTCAATACTGTTCAACAATAGCCGTCCAATAAACTTTATTAATCATTGTCACTATACTACCAAAATTAACTAGTTTTTCTTTAAATTATAATTTAATCCTTTGCACCCTAAATCCAAAGTTACTTTCCTACTAGACTATACTTGTTCAAAGTACGTCCCCTTTACCAGTACGTTTTTTCGAAATCGCGAAAGATACCCATCATATAATTTCATTAATGTTTTTCTCTTTCTATCCATGACCTACCCAAAGTATTATTATTACACTTTCAGCACTCAGCATGTAACGGACATTCCTTCTTGCTTCTGGCTTGATGGATTCTTTTTGTTTGTCCTGAAACTTTTTTGCATTTAGGGATTGCGAATATACGGCTAGTTACCCTTTCAGCCCGCGTTTCCTTGGAATATTACTCGCGTCATTGGTTTTTATTTTACTCATGGCCTTTAGGCAACTCTGGCTCGGGCCGGGATAGAGTAGGTTAGACAGTGTTGGAAGGAAGTCGTCCGAGAATCTTGTAAAATCTAAGTGCCTGGTGTGACTGAGGATAATGCTGAAAAACCCTTAATCAAGATGCCATCTGCTGGGATCTTTACCAGGGCTTTCCGATTGCTAAGGCGACGTTCTACCACGTAAGCTACGGCCGCTCGGTTTTCGTCATTGATGTTCTTTGAATGTTGATAATATTAATCTTGGATATGTGCCTATTAAACAAGAACTCAATAATGTCACGTACATTGTTGGGTACAGACTTCTGAAAATTACGTACAACAGGCGTTTCCCTTATTACGTTCTTTCCACTTCACATTTAACAGATAAAATGTTCGAAAACACATAGGTCAGGTAGTTATTTAGTAGCTTGTTAATTCACGATCTAGATAGAGATGAACAATAAATAGATTGTATAAGCTACTCCATGCTACAGTTCACTTATCTTCTGTACTTCGTTCTCTGCTCTTTTCTACATTTTTTTTTAAAATAAAAGATAGAATCAACAGCTTTGTTACTGATGGATTGCTTCTTGTAAATGAAGATATTTAACGTTTTGACATTTATCTTGGTACGTATATACTAGTATTTAGTGTTTGTTCTTTCCAACCTTAGTTGTAGTATAAGTTTCACAACACTTCAACTATTTACGTATGAATGACTAGTTTGTCGGTTCCAACTTTTATCAGTTGATTGTCATACAAGTGTTCAACAGGGATTCTACTGAGGTTTACAGTGTTTTTTGAGAGGGGCGGGTGCATAAAGCCATAGTTAGTCGAGTGTAAGTAGAGTTTTAGAACGTTTCTATCCACTACAATTTTTAAAGTTGTGGATGCGTAACTAACGATTTAGAGGGGTATCACACCGGCGTCTGGTAAAATCCATATTCATCAACATTGAAAAAGATGGACAAGTGATATTATGGATAAGTCGACTAGTTCTGGAAATCCAAGATGAACGGAGAGTGAGCACATTAATGATTTGGATGCACTTCACGTATTATTTACACTACGACCCGTCACTGGCAGATCGAAGTTTTAAGTTGGCGGAATGCACATTGAAGTTAATGCAAATGTATATTGAACAGAAATTTTCGTTTGCGAAAACGAAGTGTAAGGCAATAATTTTAACCATTGCAGCTCCTCTTGCTATGACAAATCTACTATTGGGTCTGAGAATTGTAAATTACATTTCAATATATGTAAACAATTCCACTACCCATTTCAAAAAGGAAAATAAAGTTGCTCCCTATGGTTGTGCGTTATTTTAAAGTTTCAGAAGAGGCAAAAACAAGGCTGCTTGATTCTTAAGAGCTGTCTGGTGAAACCCCTGAACTAGAAAAAAATGGACGAATTGAACCAAGTTGTTTCTGTGGAGACAATGCCAACACAAACTTAGATGGATTAAAACGAAATGGCAAGGAAAAAGTTTATTACAAGCTTAAAGGAAAATGCGATTGTAAAAGTCTAGATATTGGTTGTGGAGTACATAATGCTCATAACAGTATCCAAACGGCTGTTGATAGACCAGTTGATCCAGAAAGCATACCAGTTAAGAAACACATATATTTTAATATTACATTGTTTCGCCACTGTCGTCTTATTTATTTGGCTGTGTGGATGTGTGTGTTCTTTCGAAGAACAGCACTGCAGGTTGTTACATGCAGTTTAGGCCGGGTTCATGGTCGGCGGAAAGCATAAAGAGATGTTCCCATCTCTTTCCAACTGTGGCTTGTGAGTTAGGGTTCAGAATTTACAGGATGCGTCTCGAACGTTTCGTCAAAGGTGCAGCCGTTATATGAAATGTGTTCAGGGCAGGTTGTTACATGCATATAATGGTAATATGGTATAATTGTTAAAATAAGGTAGAAAAAGGTTCTTGCATATCAGAATGCTTAGACAGGAGTACATGAACTTCATAAACACAATAAAATCGCGGAAACGTTTCGCCGAAGGCGTGCTCACATAATGGAGAAGGGACGGTCATAGAAGACTGGTACTACTAGGGAGCAGTCATGTTTCTGTCTCATATGTATATATATAATTACTAACTAGGTAAGTACTATATATAAGTAAAACTAAGACGAGAAGGGTGGGAAAATACAACAATACTTCACACGCTTTCCTAAATGGTTTCATTCGTTTCAAAACGAGAATATGTTCCTTCACTATATTGTACAGAAAAAGAGGAACACATGTTATTATTCTTACCTTGTAAGGTGCAGTACTTCCAGGTGTCATTCTAGTGTTTAAACATGCACTAATAAAAAGGGTAGCAGGAAAAACGTTTTCCAGCTAAAATACAAGCTCGTTCTCAGTTACAAATATATCAACAAGAACATAAGGTAAACGGATAGGTGTAGAAAATGCTAAGGTAGCACTCGTTGAAAAAATGGATAGAAGAAGTGAGCTGACAAACAACGGTGGAACATTCTAGTAGCCATCTTGAGCAGGTCATGCACCAGTACAAATTTAACCCATAATTTGGGTATGAATTTTGTCGCACTAACCTGGAGGTGGAGTTTTTTCTACCCCAACCAAAACTAAGCATTATTTAATAGTTTGGATAAAATTTGAAAATCAAATTAGTTTTATTTTTTTCTGGTAACATATTTTATTAACATAAAAGTTAACTATTTTTTTTTGCACAAAGAAGGCCTTTATTCCAGCAACATTTTACTTCAATAAACTTTGAGGCATACGGTTTACAGCTTCTTAATGAAGAAAAATGAAGCTTATAAAGGGGGTATTATCTACCGAACTCGAAATGTAAAGCTATATAGGTTATGCTTAGACGCTTCTACAAAACACACATTACATCTAGCGAAACAACTGACGGAAAGGTATAGAGCAACGCTCCTCTGTGTGTTGGTCAATAGTGAAATTAATAAAGCAAATGTAAATGGCTGGGGTAAAATCTTCCCCGCGTCGAAATATACGGGTTACTAAAATGGTACCATATATAAAAACTTAATTCACAAACTTTGAACGGTAATAAAACAAAGGATGAATCGAGAAATTGGCTGGGTATTTCCTTGTACCACCCCCTTACAAACAAATTTAAGAAGAGTTTTAAACAATGTAATCTCAAACTGGTTATTAAGTCACTAATAACTTAGAAAAAGCAGTTCACACAATTTAAAGGCTATTTCACTACCAAAAATTCTGGGAGTGGTGTTTACCAAATTACATGCCAATGAAAAGAATATATATTGACAAGTTACATTAGTATAACAAAATAAACGTCCAGGTTATAATCATAGAACATATCAGAGATGCCAAATGTAATCATCTGGTTTCGGGATTATCCCAGCATTTAAAAGCCACTGACCACGATGTTTTGGATGTAAAGCGGTTAAAAAAAAGTCAGAGTCTGTAAAAGACTTTATAAAAAAAAATTATCTTAACCATGATCAGGGTGTTTTAAACAAATTATGGTATCCTCTGTTTAAATAAAACAAATAAATCCAGATTTCTTAATAAAAATTTATTTTGAATACGTCTTTACATAAATTTTTGTTTGTTTGTTAGCCACAATGGCTTTATTCAAGTCATCTTTCATCATTTAGCTCTTTCCCATCCATAATCACATTTTTGTTTACCACCTTATCAATTGATCCTCTGGTCATACTTAGGTACAAATGAGTTTTAAATTTTTTCTGGTTCACGACCTGCTCAAGACGGCCACCAGAATATTCCACCGTTGTTTGTCAGTTCACTTGTTCCATCTTTTCGTTTAACGAGGGTTCTACCTAAGCATTTTCTTCAACTATACCGTTTACTTTATATCCTTGTTCATGTATTTGCAACTGAGGAAGAGGTTGTATTTGAGCTCAAAAGAGCTTTTGCTACTGTGCTTTTTAATACCAGTATTGTATGCTTTACATTTGGACCACACGAAAAAGTGCTGCCCCTTACAAATTAACATTAATAATATGTTCATTTACAGCATACGATTTTTATGCAGCCGTGATCAATAAATGCTTGGCGGATATAGCTTTTTTTAATATATAATTTTGGATTGGTCATCCCACAAAGCATTTAAAACGTTGCTTTTTTGAACAGCCAGTTAGTTTTTTTTTTTTTACGTATTCCAGAGCTTTGTTTAGGAGGAATAAAACAATTTTACAACTGAAGTTTCAGTATGATAAAATAATTCTTTCGAAAAAAAAAATCGACTGCTATAATCACGTTATGACCAAGACAACATTTTTTCTTCATAGTTTTTTATCTGATAAAAGAAAGAAAGTACTCACGTATTTTTCAGCTGATTTTTGAGATAATTGACTATCCACTCCTGGAATCGAACCACGATGTTCTGGTGGCATAAGTGTTAGTGGTACTTCATACGGTTGAAGACTTGTATTGTATAAGTTATCCAAAGCCATTGTGATTTCTTTGTAACAATCCATTCTATCCATATAAGAAAGTACGAAATTAGCAAATCCAAAATGTGATATACTTCTGGATGACACAAATGGAAAAAGATCTGGATAATTAAGATGATAATAGGCCTAATCACTCTATTCGCATACTTTAAAACATGTACAAAAAAATGTAAAATCATAACATTATTTGCAGATATGGAGGGACTAAAACAGAATTCAGTTACTAATACATTATGTAGTTTTATATTACTTGTGCCTGGAATCATAATGATGGCATAGGGAAATATAAACAATCACCACAAGTCTTTTTTCACAAACTTGAATTTCTTTCCCTAAACATCATGTCGCTAACTTAAGTATGTGTAGTATCTACATTATTTAGCTTAATATGGTCTTACTCATAGGTAGGAAAGGACTAGTAAAGGGCTTTCCTGTAACTAACTTCCTGCCAATTCGCTGAAGTCACGACGCAATCTTATGTACAGTATCTTACACTTGATCTGGCCTCTTTTCCTATGCATATATTTACGTCTAACATGGGCGGCGATTAGTGGGGGCAAAGGGAGGCAGTTATCCCCAACTTTTCCTTGGACATTCGACTGGTGAAAAAAGGACACAGAAATTGCCACAGAAAGGACACATTGAAACGTAAAAGTGGAGAACTGCTTCCTCATTCTCGAGTAATTTGTTACCCACAGGCGATATTACAAAAAAATTCATTTATTAAGACTTTGTTTCAGTAGCGTGCCTTATTTTCTTGATTATTACAGATGTTACAAATTTAATCTTTACACGCCTGTTCAGTTGCAAAATTATATCAATTGAGAACTATTGCTGAGGAAAAACCTCAGTCAGGATGGCCGGCAGCATGGAGCCATCCAAGAACTTCGAAAATTGCAATCCAATGCTCTAATTGATCATTTGTTTTAATTTGTTGTCCGTTATTTCTTATGTTCATTGTATTCACTGCATCTCTATATCATTTATCGTCCTTCAGATACATGACTGAACTTTGATAAAAATTTCAAGTTTAAAATCGATTAAATACATGATATTACACGCGGAGGACCAGTATAACAAATTTAATTAACCTAAATAACTGCCCTCAGAAATACTAAGTTTTTTGCAACCCTACAAGGCAGACCTGTCAACCTAGAAAATGGGGGAGGTTTGCCAACCTGTAAGGAAAAATTCGGGAGCTTGCATGAGAAACTAAAATATGTCAAAGAGTTATAACGCATACGTTAAACCACAGAACACAGATGTTGCATGTTCTAAGCTACAGAATCTACTGGATTTGCCTTATTTTATGGTAGGAAATGCTATCCCGCTCTAACAGCATACGGGACGCCTTTTTTACCTACTTAAACATTTCACTTTTGCACTGATTACAACTATGCATTTACGGATTCTACATTTTACTTGATTCTATGAAATTTCACTTGCTTAGCTTCCATCAGCTACAATAAAATCATTTTATGACTTCAGTGATGGTAATATTAAAAAAAAAAACAAAAAAAAACTAGGGACTTAACATTTAAAAGATAATATTGAATTTCCTTGTTTTAAAGAAATGATTAATGCTTTGAAATTTACTGAGATATGTTCAGCTTTTAATTTGGATGATTTTTATCAAAAAGTTTCTTCCCGTAATAAAGAATTATGTGATGCTGAATAAGGTAATCAAAACTATGATTTGATCTTAAAATGGGTGAATTTTCTCTCTGAAGTTAATTTAGATGCTGTTCCAAATATTATGATGTTGATATCTTATGTTCTGAGCATTCCTGCTTCAAAAGCATTTGTTGAGAGAGTTTTGTCAATTCTGACAGAAATTGAGAATTGGAGGATTGGAGGAAATGTACAATTCTGACAAAATCATAAATTCAAGTTTCACTTAATTTTGATCATAGTTCTCAGGACTCATGATCTGATTAGGGGAGATGCAGAATTATTGGCAAGTGCTGAAAGCGAAGTTAAATATTAGGGGTTTAATAAAAATAGTAATAATAAAATAAAACAAATAATGTATGCAGGCTTAAATATATACTAGTTCTTAATTATTAAAATGTATATGCTTATAATTCAATATATTTAGAATATTTCCTTGGTATAATTAAATCAAAGGAAGTGTCGTGCCCTGTACCGTTATGGCATTCTAGAAACTTGGCAAACTTATCCGCAGATAGTGATGTCAGGCGTACACAGAAGTTAATGGAATGTGAAAGATGTGTGTTCAATTGTAAATTATGTTGTTTATGTGTCTATGCACAAGAAAATGTGTGAAAATGAAGGCATATATGTTAATTGTGTTAATATCCTTTTTTCTCTTACAACCCTCGACACTTGTGGATGTCGCAGTTTTGTATTCAACTGTTCTGAGAATGATTATTCACAATCATGAATGAGATTAAAAAAACTGTTGAATACAAAATTGTAAGATCCGCTAGTGTCGAGGATTGTAAGATGAAAAGATATTAACACAATTAAAATAAATTACTTTCTTTTAGGACATTTTCTTGTACATAGACACATAAACAACATAATTTACAATTGAAAACACATATTTTACATCCCATTAACTTTTGTGAAAGTCTGACGACGCTACCTGTGAGGCTACGAAAAATTTAGCATATTTGACTACTTCATTTCCGTGGGTAGTATTTAGAGTTTGATTTGTCCAAATTGATTATCTCGAAAACTATTAGGGATATCGAGATGTAAATAATCATATACTTGCCGCCAGGTTATATTAAGCAAAGGAGTTTCATTATTTCTGTGTTAATTTGCAGTAACACCAAGTAATAATTAAAATATAATTTATTATAAACTGTCCACGGGCATAACTCAAGCCCAGTGGGGGGTGAAACGTGGCGGATGGCGGAATGGCCTTCAGATATAGAGGTTAACTGCGAAATAGGTGAGTTCTAGCGAGAACCGACGAATAAGCAATCCCCGACCAATGAGCAATGGAGATAAACATTTTAAAACTCCCTGCAGGCATGAAAGCAGAGCGGAGGGAGCCCCTCAATCATGCTAGGACGCTATCGGCCAATCCCCTGTATGTCTGAAACCTAAATGATTACGCTCGAAAAGAGAACCTCGACACTGCAAGGCAGAAGAGGAGTGATTAAGTAAGTAATTTAGTAAGTATAAATGATGTCACGGATATCCTGCTACTTATACAATCCCAGGTGTGGAACATTGTCTTAGATGTCCACCAAACATACCTAATACCGTTAAAAATATTCAATGACTAACACCCCATCCCTTCTAACCGGTAATCGCCGCCTCTGGCTGACAGTAAACATAATTTAACAAATTTATCATTGTTACAAATTCAGGAAATTATTTCAACTGACCGCGTGTGGAAGAAGAATGCAACAGAAAAGTTTTAGTTTAGAAACACTAATGCTATAAGCGGTCAGGAACTAAAATTTACTTCATAAAATAATTCTGCCATCTGCACTTTATACAACCAAAAACGTGAATGTCAACGAAATCCAAAATCCAAATCTGATTTTTTATAAGTTTCTCTATTACTTAATATCTGTTTAATTCATCAAATATATCGATTTGTAAGTTGTGTGATAGTAATGAATGTGATGCAAAAATTATGCCTAAAGGTTGCTTTAGTTTAGATAAGAAATTAAAGATTACTGAAGCAATTAAAAACGAAACATTTACTGGTAGTGCAAATACTCTTTTCCTTTAAGTACTGCAAAATGCCAGTTTATGATATAAGGGAAACTGTTGTACTGTACCATGGAGCACATTTTACGTTTTCCAAATTATAGTTTTTAGTGACATTTATTTTTTCAATTCAACGTATGTGTATTAAACTTTTAGGGTTCCTGAATTAAAATTAAGGTTCCTTTTCTTTCCTGT
The DNA here is from genome assembly GCA_022664845.1 of Lepisma saccharinum. Lineage (NCBI taxonomy): Eukaryota > Metazoa > Arthropoda > Insecta > Zygentoma > Lepismatidae > Lepisma > Lepisma saccharinum. Next base: position 51,958 of record JAGDQP010006258.1, on the reverse strand, counting down.
ACTTGGATTTTTCTTTCAGTCTTTGCAGTGCTTTTTATTATTTAAAAAATTCCAGCAAAATGTTCGATGGTACAAAGACTCGTGTACCTAGGAACGCAGCCTCTTGTACCTTCAAACTTGCACGTAAATAGGATAAATCAATAAAATAACTCAGAAATATGTGTTTGGGGAAATATTTTATTAATTTAAGTTCTGTTTGTGCAGTGCAAAAGTGTGTGATACTTTATGAAAGAAGTATTTTCATATTATTATTATGAAAGAATTTACAAAATAACTAAAGAAATGATACAAATAGTTTTAAGCACCCGAGGAGCCATCAATAGGCAGAATTAACACCTAGATATGTGTTTATTTGTTAGTTAGGTTATGTTTTCTTTGTTCCCTGTGCTCTCTATCTTTGTTCAGTTCTTCAATATATAGTGGCGGCTCGTGACACAAATAGTAGGTGGAGTACTACCAAAATCCATCAACATGTTCTTAGTATTCTTGATCATTCACATTTATCCTGGCATTTCTGGCCTTAGATAGGATACTGATAATGCCACTATCTGTTCTTAGATGATATTGACTGACTTTTTGGTCCAATTAATACTTATTAATGCCTATTTAGTTAATGCGTATCTGTTTCATGGTGCGACATCACTAACATGACGGCATACTGAAAATGTTACAGGTAGAATGGAAATTTGTGTTATAGAAAAACTTATCCAATTCTCTTGTATATGGATTTTATTATGGATGAAATAAAATAACTGCAGTAACGAGGCTTTAAAACAATAATTAAATCTGAAAATAGTTACGTGTAACCGTCGAAAAGGCGTTTTTCTTTCAATTAACTCAACGCACAGCCACCGGGATACAACAAAACCACAAGCTACTGCCTGGGAAGCTTGACATACAACATAGTGTACGGAGCAGACGCTCTATAGCATAGGAATTCATAAACATAAGACTGTTCCAAGGCACACTATGCTCAATCTACAACAGTCTCCCCTACTGAAGACCTAAGGGACAATAATAATTGAAGTCTGGCATCAAGATGAAAAATGAGGAGTAACAATTACTGAAGTAAATCAATTCGCATTATAAGAGTAGTTTATAAATGTTCATGTTGTTCAAGTAACAATGTAATTAGCTTATACTAACATCATACTGTAAGTCTCCAATCAGTTTCGAAATACCACTAAAACGAATTAAAATCTAACCAAAGTTTCTCTCGTCTGGACTTTGAGCATCTTCAGGCAAATAAGGAAAAATATGTGAAGAAAGAAAGAAAGGACCTACAAAAGTGAAATGTAAAGGCTACGTACAGTATGCTTACGGTTATCCAAGCAGTCAAACGTAAAAATAAACATCAAATTTGCAAATTGAAATATGGATCTTTGTTTATGTTTTTAAAACATTACTTATATTTAGATTTCTGCGTTTTTCTCACTTGGAAATTGAAGACTTCTTTCTTTTTCAGGTTAGATAAAATTAGTTATTTAGGCGGTAGAAAAACTATGGTTTACGTCCTTCTTATATTGTTTACAGAATATCGCACTATGTCGTTGTTTGTACAGTAGTATATTTTGTTGTTGTGCATCTAAAAAACTTTGACCGTCAAATTTTACAAAATGGAAAAAAAATATAAGTTTAAATTAATATGCATGTAACATAACACTAACGTCGCTATATCCATCCTTGAATCTTTGTTTGGTGAATTAACAGTATATACTCGTGATTCTTATTGATACTCGTATGTACAGTATATTGCATTTTCTCGTAGTTTCTGCTGTTATTACTGCTAACAAGTTTAAGGGATTTTATGTAAAAACAAGTTAGTATTTAGCAATGATGTTGATCAAAATGAATTGAATTATGGATTTCTCGGTAGGCTCAGGCTGATTGACAATAATGAATTTGAATATATCGAATATAATACTATAATGATGATTTATCGTTTGAATCACTGTTGATACTTTGGACAACAGATGGTACCACTGTTAACAGTGAATTTTAAAGATTGAAACCAAGAACTAAAACAATACTCTGAAGCCCTAACTGTTTTACAATGATTTTTTTTATACAATAAATTAGTTAAGATCTGTTATTAAATGTATCTTTAAAGTTCCATGATGATTTTCCATAACGAAAGATTTACTCGGTTTAACGTCATTATTTTATTTAGTGTTGGGATAAAATAAATAAAAAATACATGGCGTTAAACCGGAAGTAAATTTTTCATTGAAGATCTTTTTATTATTTGAATGTTTTAAAGCCTGTAGAAAGCACGGGTGTGTGGATGATGATGGAAGAACTGCTGGAATGAAGAAAGTGGGAGGCAACGGGAGAATTCCGAGAAAAATTCCTACACACACGTTGTTTGTCCATCTCAAATCTCACATGGCACGAGCTGAGATAGAATCGGGAACCTCACGCACCGGAAGTGATCGTTCTACCATTGAACTACTGCGGTCGTTTACTGTCATATTTTGAGCAATAAAGACACTGATTGGTCTTCCGAAAGATCTTGATATATTTCTTACATGTTTACCTTCTTGGTAGGCTTTGTACTCACGAGGGCGGGAGGAGAGACAAATCATGAAAGCAATCCATTTCCTGATTCACATTCTCCTTCAGGAAGCGGAATCTTTAAAGTTAATATATGAACTACTGGTATTTCTTTCCAGAAAATTAAACATATTTTTATTCCTCCAAAAATCTACCCAAATACTCACAGTTATGAAAGTAATTAATTTGAGATTTATCAACCGTGAGAAAAGGTTCTTTGGAAATGTTGATAAGTTTTTAGGCGCAGGTTCGAAGAAGCAGAAGATGAGTACGTAAAATAAGGATACCAGCTGCAACCCGTTCCCAGAAAAAACTTTCCATAATAAAACTTACACAAGGAAGGAACAAATAAAAATAAGAACTCTGATGCAACTATATTTCAATAGACAACTGCAAAGGCATTTCGCACAGTGAAACTACGGAAAATAACCCCCAAAGAAAACAATGATCTAAAAAAGGAACTTTATGAAATGATAATCAGTAAGTAGAATTACGAAAAACAAACAGAGCATAGGGATAAGTATGACGAATATGAAGGGAAGTTGTACAAACAGTAAAAGTATCGAGAAAATGCTGCAAAATCTAGAACTAGGACTGAATAATGCGAGGGAGAGTTCTCAGCCAAATAATGAGCAAAGGCAAGGAAACCTAGATTGAAAACTACAATAACTTAAGTCAAAAATATAGGATATTACCTTTGCAAAAACATACGAAAAATCCAAAGAGTTAAAAAGGAAATTATATTCGTTCCCTATATTACAGACCTTTGGAACTAATTAAATTGTGAATGTGATAAAGTTTGTGTCTGAAGAATATCAGCCGTAATGTACTTTCGGACTACTTTCCTTTTCCTACAATAACTGAGTTGCCACATAATACTTAAATATCGATAAACAGACGGTATCTAACGTGTATACACATGTGACGGAAGAAGCCCTGTTGCATAGATGCGGTTCTTTTTTGCATTGTTTTTCATAACAAAGGAAAACTTGGTTCAAGTCTGGACATGATTTTTTTACTTCAGAAGAAAAGAAAGAAGAACAGTGCTTCGGCCATAAGAGAATACAATAATTTATTTGCACCTACTAAAATAAGAAAGAAATAGTGTTTAGTGGTCTAAATGCGAAAGAAAGATAATTCGCAAGTGACAACCGAGAAACCTGAGCGACGTTCATAATAATTTTGTCGCTTCTTAAGTATTTCTATTCACAGACTTTATCGTTACATTTCATTAAATCTGATGGACTTTGGTACTGGTCTACTATATTTTAGTATGTTTCCTTCATGAGACCACGGATATTTTTGGAAAAATCTTTGGTGATTCGAACGAAAGTGGTATTTAGATGTGAATGAGAGTTGGATGAAAGAGGACATTCGTGATTCTGCCACTCAGTTTCATACAGTTTGTTCTAGATGGATGTATGCAATCAAACCTACCATACATGTACATAAGAGAGACTAAGATGCCCATAAATAATTCTGGAAGAATAAAGGCGAGGTGCCCTTCCTTTACTGGAAAAGAGCTGTTTGCAAACACTACTTGACATCGTTGTTCCAAAAAATATTACAGTATTATAGACGTATACTACAAGGGGAACTCTACACAATGACCCATACCCTTAAGTGGCCTTATTTTTCTTGGAATAAGATCGAATTGTTCCATAGTGTTGTGAACAAAAAAGCAGTGCGAGAGAGACCGGCGAGGCAGTCAGATTTGCTGTCGAAAATTTGAGAAAAGTTTGCATTGTATTGCATGACGTGCGTGGATGCTCGATGGGCAGATACGGACAACAGCATCGGAAACAGGAACGTTTTATCCTTCTTATGATAACAAAAGACACAATTTGAAAGTAATATACCTAAGTGAAACTTTAAAACGATTCTTGTGTCATATTAAGGTTTTATTTGAATAGTTTTCATTTCCGTTGAAAAGATGTATTATATTTTATTTATGAATATATTTATCTTATGTACTCATTAGAAACTAATATAACTTAATTTTGTGTTCATTCCATAGCAAACATAAATACTCCCTTCCTTTATTCTACAGAATATATTGTATTCATGATAAATGACAGTTATCTTTAATCAGTGAGTAAACGGTAAAGTGGCACAAAGGATGTAATTAATCCCACAATTGTTGAAGCCAATAATTAGGTAAATAGAAACATTATCCTTTCGTAAATTACATGAATTAATTAATCGCCGCTTACGTGCTAACTAATGCATTTTAGTGAGCACATTTTGTGTGCATGCAAAGACCTAGACTAGACATCTTACTGAAGTTTCTAACAAAGAATTATGCATAAATATATTACAATAATTAATCAATTAGATCTGTTACAGAATATATCCCGAAGTACATGCTTGAGCTGATGAAAGAAGTAGAAGCTACATACTGGTAAACTGAAATAATGAGACAGACAGGAATTTCACCAAAGTCAGCGAAGTATTAACCATAATCCAAACACTGAGAAAGTAAATCCTAAATTACAGAAAAAACACAACTAGATAGTGCAAGATATGGTAAATTACATGAAACGGAGCGAAATCTGCATAGTTAGGTGAGAGATATAGTCAACGAATAGTTCACCGAGCGGCCGTAAATCAGTGGTAGAGCGTTGAATTAGTAATCGGAAGGTCCTGGGAACGATTTCTGCGGCGGCTGATCCTGATTCAGGTTTTTCCAGGGTTTTTCCTCAGTCATACAGACAAATGTTTGGAAGGTACTACAAACAAGGTTCTCCTCGATTTCCTACCAACATCCTCTCCTCAGTCTTATCCCGACCTGAGGCTGAGATGCCTGAAGGCCATAAATAAAATTCGAAACCAAATCAACGAAGAGTTATAGAAGAACAGAAATATGCGTTATGATCAAAATCAGTACAGAGCTCATGAGTCATCTATTTAAGGAACCGAACGTAATAGTTACATTAATACCGAGAGATACACTTAAAAGTGAATGAGACTCATAAAAATATTAGCTGATATACTTAAAGACCAGTTTATGAAAGAAAGGGAAGAAAGAAATGTTCAAAATCTATAAGCATACACTAATTTATCACTGTATTATGGTGATATCATTAATCGCAATGCAAAAGATTAACGACTTTAAGTTCGTTGAAGGAAGAGAGATCATTTGATTGGAGGTTTTCTAGTAAAATGGAACAAATTTAACTCCAAAAAATGGATTTTGTATTTGCAATTTTTACTATAGGAAAGAGAAAACAGAACAATAGGAAACACTAAAGAACAAGAAAATGAAGTGGACAAGAGTCAAATTTACTAAGAACAAGTTTTAAATCTACTTACAAGGGAACTTGGTGAACTGTTCAGCCTTAGCATGCTTACTATAACAACTAAAATATTAACTGTTACAACTTTGCGTTTGCCTCGTAAGAAATATGCAAAGACTATACAGGGTGGGGCCATACTGTACAAAACAGTCGAATAAAATAAAAAAAAAATAATACGAGACAGAAAGGAATTAAATATCCCTGAACATGTTATAGGCGAAGAAGAAATGGGACGGACCATACCATGTTGATGGCGGTCATCTTGATATCCACCATCTTGGATTAAACTTGAAATTTTTAGATAGGAAGGAATGTGTGTGATAAATCAACTAACACTAACATTTCCTCGGGAATTCATAACTGTGGTTGTTATTGTCTATCTCTAACGGTTTGTGAGATTTGCAATGTTTTTTTTTTCGATATGGATAGCTTCAAGTTCACTAATTGTAGATGGTCCTCACGAGAGCTAAACACATAGAGATTGTTCTGATGTCGGTTGAACTAAATGTGCGCCATTGCAGATGACTTCAACCATCGACATGCTAAAAGGAATAATATATCACCCAAACAAGTTGCTACCCTCCTATCCTTCGACTCAACAATTCACCAACCTCCCGCGCCATTTGCACATGTTTAATGTTTCTTTACGTCAGTCATAAACAATGATTTGTGAAGCGTTGTATCACATGGATATAGTGATTGTGTTATCAGCTGGCTATTACGAAGATGGATTTGTAGGCATGACCCAGTTGAATGGCCACCACGATCCCTTAACCAGACTCCTTTCAATATTTCTTTGTGGATGTACTTGAAGGCTAGTGTGTACCAATGAAAGTTAATGGGTTTTCCTACCTAAACAGGGGAATCACTGACAGTGAAGTATGTGCATTGTACATGTGGGCAATCATCACCTGACGTGTTTCGTAAAGCTCACGACAACGTGTGCGGAAAAAAATCAATGAGAACGGTGTCCATGTGCAACATGTTCTGTGATGGTGATTGTGGTTTTTGTGGTTCACAGGTGTTCTCCATATTGATGAATGTGTTTATTATAGTGTTACAAGATGAGTAGGGTACATAGTCCTTTCTTTCGGAACAATCCACTGAGTTCAAATCCTACAGTTATCGTAAATTGCATTGCACCATTCAATTTCTCGTTGCAAGAGGATGTCATTTGGTATATTGCATGATCATGTTGTCATTTGAAATTTTCAAGTTGAATCCAAGATGGCGGAATTCAAGATGACCACCGGCAATGTGTCTGTTCCATTTTCCCCTTCGCCTATAACATTTTCATGGACATTTAATTCCTTTTTCCTTCGTATTTTCTATTTTATTCGACTGTTTTGTACAGTATTGCTCCACCCGTATTTTGCGTATTTGTTACCAGGCTAACACAAGGTTGTAGCAGCTAATTTTATAGTTGTTAAAGTAAGCATGTTACGGCCTATCATTTGACATATTCATAATCTCAATATCGAATGAACACTTCACCAAGTTACTTAGTTAGTAAATTTCTAAATCGTGGCAATATCACTTCCGAGGAACTCGCTGAATTTCTTCGAGGGATGTTTGTACATTTTGATGAGCTTCACTATACAGACTCTTCCTATCCTATCAGTGAGTACGCGATTTAGTTTGGTGTATATATCTGTGTTACTATTGTGTGCTATATCGGATACACTATTTGAAACACCAGATCAAGATGCCCCCCACAGAATGTTGTACCGTCTTTTTTCAGCTCACTTCCTTTTCCTTTAACCTCATCGTTTTCTATAACAATGCTGTTTAACTTATATCCTTGTTGATGTATTTACAACTAACGAAGATCTTGCATTTGAGCTCTAAATCTGTATAGCTACTCTCCTTTCTTATGAGTGCATGTTTTACACTTGGACCATATAATAAAGTACTGCATCCTACGAGATGTGTTCCTTGTTTCCTGTAAAATATAGAGTGGACAGAATATGTTCACAAGATTTGCAGAGAAACGAATGGTGCATTGCACTCTTTTCGCCGCTTTACTGCAATTCCTCAAAATATCAAAAGTGGTTTACTATGAGGACCAAGCGAAAAATCTAGAACACACACAGAATTTTTCCTACAGCACACGACCCACAATTTACAATACTACATAAAGCAGAACACAAAATATTTCTATTTTCAACAATTATTGTTTTCTTTTCTTGTTTTCATTTTTAGTATGTAAATGTAGGTAGCATTTCTTCCGCTTTATTAGTGAATTATCACACATTATTTCTTTACCTCTTGGAAATTTATGTGTTACGATTTCTTACAAAGGAACTTTAGGAACCAAGTTCCGGGGATTTTCGCCGGATCGGTTCCAAAAGAGAGGAGACAGGGTATGAAGTCATAATGTGATATTGTTTTTTTTCGGAGCAGGAGTGTGAGAGGCAGGAGAACGGGTTAAGGGTGAACTGGTGCTTCGGTCCAGTAAAACTGTACCCGTTTTATTTTGCCAGTTTCTCATAAACGAAAGCAGAGAATGAAGTATAACTTACCATGATTATAGGTAATGCTATTCTACACTAGAAGCGACTAGTGCTAAGCACCGTCAGTGTTGCCAGCTGTATACATTTAAAGGGTTGCCAGAATGTTAAAAGCCCGAAAACAGCGGTGAAGCCAGGGACTATAACGATGACGTCAACGTCATTTACTGACGAAGTATAGTTTATTCGAGTACTGTGTACTACTTCGCCAATACTATTTTGATTTCATCGGTAATTAGCGAAATCACCAGGAATCCTGAAATAGTCATCAGGAAATTAGAGTTAAGTGCAATTTATATGCAGACTGTCAATAAGTAGATGATTAAGATAAAACGTGTTGTTATAATGAGCACATCTCATGAATGAAAAAGCACTGCACTGATCTGATGAACAATCTTCAGAGCCAACAGTGTCACAGCAGTACTGCATCAGCGTCCTGAATGGTTCCGGTTCTTCGTCCAGATATCCTGACTTGTACCATGCATACTTGATCATGTTTCGAAACACTGGGTACGAAAACTGATAATGAGTGAAGGATTGGAGACGAATGAAGTTGTTCCGATGCCAGATGTTGAACTCTTCGGTCGAGATAATGGCATCAGTAACGAACTTAACAAATGCTTTATACGTGCGGAAAAAATAGACATCCAGTGGCTGAATGAGTCTTCTGCATCCTGGTGGAATCAAATGCCATTCAAATTCACTAATGCTTTCTGGAATTGTTGATTTGATTAAAACTTCATCCGTATTGGCTAACCACGAATCAAGAAGTAGAAGGATGGGTTCTTCGTATAAAGTAGACAAACTTGGCCAGAATACGTTGGTCCGCATTATCTTCTGATCTTCTTTTTTCATGTTAGCAGTGCCAGAAGCATAAGACATAATATTTGATGGATCAGTTGGTTTGCTTTGAGGAAATTTCGGGCTGGATTCTGCACAAAGTATGTGCATCGGCGAATGTAGATCTCCGTCCATTGAGATTACAATCATTATCATGTATGAGTGCGTCGTTGCCGACGTAGATCCTACAGTTGCATATACTCGTTTAATGCCCATTTGGTCGAAGTGTTCGTCCTGAATGCATTTTGTTCTCGAAACGACTTTGATCTGTGTTCAGGATCTGTTTGGGAACCAAATGTCGTTCGATGAACAAGGATTTCATTTTTCTGACGAATTCATCTGATTTCCGCTGTATATCCTCCTCTTTTGAGGCTCAGGTCTTTGACACTTTATGAGTAATTGATCGCGAGACGATCCTGTTCCTTTCCTTAAACTTGTAAATCCATGAATCTGATGCCTTGAAATTCAGTTTATCATTTGGATCAACCTGTGTTTGATTTGAAATGCCCACTGTCTGATTGTTCTGTCGTGAATTACGGCATTGCGTGCAGACATTTCCTTGAAGTGCTCAAACACTGTGGTGTTTATATTACTCACCCTCACGCGCGACGTCATCTTTTCTCGCGATAATTCATAGTTCTGCAGAACACCAATCGATTTTATCTTTGAAAACTTGGATCGAACAGTTGTCAGAGATCTTCTCTTTCCTCCAACTGTGCTTATTCAGTACTGGAATTTTTCTTCTGACAGTTCGATGACTCCTTTCTTCTTTCTTTCCGGTGATGGAACATACGATGAGCTACTGCCTTGAGATGATGGTGTTTTTTCTTCATCCGACACTTCCGGCAAATGTTGCGTTGATATGGCTTGCGATGTCATGTCGATATCCTCATCACCATATTCACGATCAGTTGAGTCAACATCCAGGTCTGAAGCGTCCTCATATGTCAGAGATTCATACCGCTCAACGATCACTCGTTCATCGAATAACTCGGAACATATCTGGTCGAACATTTCCCGATCTGCAATGGATGGTGCGTCATCAGATGTGCCAAATTTCTGAACCAGCAGGCGAATGACCACTTTCGGATTCATCCTGAAACGACAAATATAAGAAAACATTAGAATCCCTATAAAAATGAACAACAGGTTTATCAGCACTCCACAAGAATTGTAATATTTTATCTTATAAATATTTTTATAGACGTAGAAAAGGAAAGGTGAAAGCAAGAAAGTAGGAAAGAACTTCGTTTTAGCGTACGTGTCCACTGAAAACGGAAGGAGAGCGAGTGCCTATAAAAATGTACTCAACAGCATTTGATGACCAATTATCATATATTTTCAACTAATATCTTGATTTCATTTGTAATTCCCATCATTGCTGTTTTGTGTTATTTAGCTTTCTTTCTGTGTTTATTACAATAGTATTGGCGAAGTAATACACAACACTCGAATAAACTATACTTCGTCAGTAAATGACGTTGACTTCATCGTTATAGTCACAGCCTTCACCGATATTTTCGGGCTTTTAATATTCTGGCAACACTGCGAATTTCTACAGCTGGCAACACCGACGGTGCTTCACACTAGTCGCTTCTAGTGTAGAACAGCATTACCTATAATCATGGTAAGTTACACTTCATTCTCTGCTTTCGTTTATGAGAAAATGGCAAAAGAAAACGGGTACGGTTTTACTGGACCGAAGCACCAGTTCACCATTAACCCATTATCCTGCCTCTCACACTCTTACTCCGAAAAAAATAATCTCACATTCTGACTTCCTACCCTGTTCCCTCTCTTTTGGAACCAGTTCGGCGAAAATCCCCGGAACTTTGTTCGTAAGGTTCCTTTGCTATTGCAAATTATTAATAATATACTATTTTAATGTAGGGTTTTCAAGCCTGCTTTATTAGTTTATCATCGTATATTATTTCTATTTTTTCGAAATTAATATTGTTTGGTTTATTAGCGTTCAATTATGTAACTTTAATGTATAATTTTGAAATAATTAAGTGAAGAAAAAATTATGCTGCCCTAACGGCGCCATTTAAAGGTAATTAAACATAAAGCAAATGAAGAATAGGGAATTGAGAGACAGAGCAATGAATTAGAACATATGATTATTGATTAGCAAGGAGTGACAGAAGATGCTGCAAAAATGTTAAAACGAAGATCAGACAGATAAGTTAAAATTAATTTAATGGGCGGCAACAGCAGTATGGCTTAAGCCCGTCCCGAAACGAGAATCTGTTTATCTTTGTCATGCCTAAGAGACCAGAAAGAGGTCACAGTTTTTAATGAGTTCTGTGTAATTGATATGCCTGGAGATTTTCAGTGTAGGTACATTTTTTAAAAAGGAAAAATGCTCCAATAAATGTTATGTGTCAGTAGCGATTAATTGACGAATGTCAAATTAAGTGACAGATGAAGGTTGTTTCTTGGCAATAGAAGAAATAGAGATACATCAGAAAGAGAGAGACGATAGTTAACTTTCAATGAGGATGAATGTGATTGGTGGATTTGAAGATACAATGATCTCTCTAGATATTTAAGTAGGTGCCAGCTACTTCACGTCTAAAAAGTTACACTTATTCAGTTTCTTGTTCATTGTAATGTACAATTTCCTCTGCCATTAATCGGATTACAGTGAATTTTTCAATAACGTGAAAATTCATTATAATCATGACTTCATCACCGAATGTTCGAGGAATGTATTGGATTATATGTTTTAAAATTTCTATATCATAGACCAGTTAATACATAATGTACGATGCAGAAATGTTATAGCATATGATAGCCTGTCAAATGTTCTCTCTAATTAGAATATTTTCCAGGTTCACTGGTGAAGAAGCAAGTGAATATTCCATTTCAGGCGCATTAATCATTATCTATGATGGACAACTCCCTGGCCTCTTGAATTCAAAGTGGAACATTTGCCACATAAGAACAGCGCAAAAATGACGGATAACAGCGTCTGCAGATGTATATACCGTTCTGTACTACACCAGAGAAAAAAAAACTATCCATTTTTGCCCCTCTAATCACGTCTCAAAAAAGTGGATACTCTTCAAGGATTACAAACTTTGCGCGTGACAGTTGGATGCAAAAAGATAAGCCACAGCACATATCCAACACGAACAGTAATGATAGTCGTCAGTTACATATTACAACTTCCTGGGAACGGATACGAGCCGGATTTTGAAAGATGGTTTCTTTTAGTTACAATTTTAACAAATTTTAACTATACAATTTTCGGTCGTTTCGAGCAGTTAATTGAATCTGTGTGAGTGTAACACCTATCTATCTATCTATCTATCTATCTATCTATCTATCTATCTATCTATCTATCTATATATATCTATATATATAT